>JAVXUP010001086.1:0-283363 GCA_033070095.1 Escallonia herrerae
TAAAATGACGTATCCTTGTATATGCACCCGCATTATATCCGCACCCGCGTTGGAGTCCGTGCTTCCTAATTGGTACCATTAGGCTCATATGAGAAGTGGAAGAAGCAAGTCATGAGCACATTATCGTTCCTTCTTGGGCAAAAAACACCAGCTAATGACAATTTCCGCCTCAGGCAATAAACTGGGGGGTTGAAGGAAGGGGGGGGGGGGGGGGGGTTGTTGCTGCTGCCCTTCACTTAAAAAGCCTCCTTAGGCAGGGCATGCCCACATTGATGTCTCTTCTCTCTCCCCCTCAAAGCTAAAGAGAGGAGCAGACAGAAAGAATCCCATCTTTGTCATCCTTACCACAAGATTATAGTCTGTCAAAAGCAAGTACATCCAAGTGCCTATATACACAGTCTCTCCTGGCCAGAATTTTAAACCAGGCCATTGTCCATAGAGGCTAGTAGCCTCTGCTCACTGCCAATTTGTACAACTCCGGCTATTAAACCCTCACGATTCATCAGCGCACTTACAGTCCAGCCATAGTCGTACCTGCCCACCATTACGCCCTAAAACGTTCTTGCTGGAATTTCTTCACCGATTTGTTTCCTTATTGTTTTCCTTCTTATGACTATTAGGGAATTGCACAGGCTCTTCAACTTCTTTGTATGGCTCCATTTTGTGTGGCATGTATTCTACTATGATCTTGTTAAGCCGTTCATGCGTGTTGCCGTGGATGATGTCCCTTTAGGAAGTTAGTACTACTAAACTATGCTTTCAATCTTCTCCTAGTTACTTCTAGCTTTTGGTTTGTTTGTTTGGCTTGAATCTTTCATCATTATAAATTATATGAGATGTGCCTTTGTAAATGAAAATAGTGGCACTAGAAGAAATACCATTTTTTCTACTATTAGTTCATGATTACATATTTTAGCTATCTGATGTTCCGAGTTTTGTTGCAGTCAGTTGCGACCAACCTTCGGCGTTCTACCAGAAAAAGGAGGATTTCTGTTAATTTAGAACCGTATACAGATAGTACTGGAACAGAAGACAATGACCTCATGGTAAAGTTAATACTTTTCCAAACATGAATGTCAGTAGAGGTTAGTTCTAGGCTTGGCTTTGATGGATTTCAAAGCTTTAAATATGTCACAGTACCAAGACAGATGATTGCTGGGGCACTAATTCTTTGTGATGTTTTTTCCAGAACCCCAAGTATCAAAGTTCTAGGAATCGGATTGATGTCAGTGTGAGTCAAGATGATTTATTGCCTCGGCGAGAAGGATTGCGACCTCGTCGTGCAGGACTGCGACCCCGCCGATCGAAAGCAGTTGCTAGAGAACAGCTTAATATAGAGTATGATGATGATGAACGAGGTACCTCTGACGAAAAAGTTGGCCGAGAAGGACCAGAAAATGGCGACGATCTTGAGGATAATGATGATGAGGCTGAGGATGAGGGAGGCATTGAAGGCGATGGTGACGATGAGGAAGAGGGCGAAGATGAAGGAGACGAAGATGGTGATGATGATGATGATGAAGGTGAAGACGAACAGGAAGGTAGGAGGCGATATGATCTTCGTAACCGTGCTGATGTTCGCAGGATGTCACTTGAGGAGGGTAAGCAAAGACCAAGATCTCCTCGCAGAGCGCTGCAGCAAGGAATGGGGACCAAGCTTAGCCGGGATGTAAGAAGAGGTGGATCCCGAGTTCACAAACGTAATCGTCTAACGCGAGCTGAAGATTCGGATGACTCGCTTCTTGTGGATGAGCTGGATCAAGGCCCTCCCATTCCTTGGGGGAGAGGTGGGAGCAGATCTGGCCCACCTTGGCTCTTGGGGGGGCTAGACATGCACGGGACAACAGCTTGGGGCTTAAATGTTGCTGCATCTGGTTGGGGTCATCAGGGTGATGCGCTTGCTAATTTGAATTCTGGAGTCCAAACTGCTGGGCCAAGCTCCAAGGGTGGGGCTGATATTCAACCCTTACAGATCGATGAGAGTGTAAGTTTTGATGACATAGGCGGGCTTTCTGAGTATGTTGACGCTTTGAAGGAGATGGTCTTCTTTCCGTTATTGTATCCAAATTTCTTTGCCAGCTACCATATTACCCCTCCTAGGGGGGTCTTGTTATGTGGTCCACCGGGCACTGGAAAAACACTGATTGCACGAGCATTAGCTTGTGCTGCTTCAAAGGCTGGGCAGAAGGTCAGTTTTTATATGCGAAAAGGTGCTGATGTGCTTAGCAAATGGGTAGGTGAGGCTGAAAGGCAACTGAAACTGCTATTTGAAGAAGCTCAAAGGAATCAGCCTTCCATAATTTTTTTTGATGAGATAGATGGACTTGCACCTGTTAGGTCGAGCAAACAAGAGCAAATTCACAACTCAATTGTGTCAACTTTGCTTGCCTTGATGGATGGTCTTGATTCTCGGGGACAAGTCGTTTTGATTGGAGCAACCAACAGAATTGATGCTATTGATGGAGCCTTGCGACGCCCTGGCAGATTTGATCGTGAGTTCAATTTTCCTTTGCCTGGTTGTGAAGCGCGTGCTGAAATTTTAGATATCCATACTCGGAAATGGAGGCAGCCTCCTTCAAAGGATTTAAAATTGGAGCTTGCAGCTAGTTGTGTCGGATATTGTGGTGCCGATTTAAAGGCTTTGTGTACAGAAGCTGCCATTCGTGCTTTTCGCGAAAAATATCCTCAAGTCTATACTAGTGACGACAAATTTTTGATTGATGTTGATTCAGTAAATGTGGAGAAGTATCACTTTGTGGAAGCCATGTCAACAATCACTCCTGCTGCTCATCGAGGTTCAGTTGTGCAGTCTCGGCCATTGTCAGCTGTTGTTGCATCATGTCTACAAAGACATTTTCAGAAAGCCATGAGTGTGATATCAGAGATCTTCCCCGCTCTTGCAGTTTCATCAGAATTAACAAAGCTGTCTATGCTCTCCTATGGTTCTGCTATTCCTCTCGTGTACAGGCCTAGGCTTCTGCTATGCGGTGTTCAAGGCGTTGGCCTGGTAATTAATTAGTTATTTCTGACTAATTCAACTAATGATTATCAGAAGTGCAAAATTTACTTACTGGTCTAGTTTTCAGGATCATCTGGGACCTGCTATTTTACACGAACTGGAGAAATTTCCTATGCATTGTCTTGGACTATCTTCTCTTCTTTCTGATCCCAGTGCTAAGACACCAGAGGAAGCGTTGGTGCATATATTTGGTGAAGCAAGGAGAACTACACCGTCGATTCTTTACTTACCTCAGTATCATCTGTGGTGGGAGAACGTGAGTGCCTTTTAAAATTGTAGTTTTTTCTGATTTGTGCTCTATCAATTGGATTACATATATGTGTTCAAACTTGATTTTGTACTGGTGGGCTATTTTAAACTCGCTATAACTAATATTGATGTATTGATATTGTTTCAGTCACATGAGCAACTTAAGGCTGTTCTTGTGACATTGCTGGAAGAGTTGCCATCGAACTCTCCTATATTGTTACTAGGAACATCCTCAGATCCACGTGATGAGCAAGATGAGGGGAATTTGACGATATTCCACCGACATAATATGTATGTAATATTGTATCGAAATGACCTTTTATTTGAATTATTGCATGTTGTCTATGTGTACTTCATGAGTGTGTACTTCTTGATGGAAAAGTTTCAGTCGTATTACTCATGTTTCCATGCATTTAAAATATAGTCTTGCAGCTCTTAAAAAACACACTCATTCTTGGCTGATCTATAGTTGGCAATTTGGAAAATTTTTCTGTTAGGTAATCTACTGACCTGTATTTATACTACATTGAATTCCGGTACACGTTTGCTAGTCATGCGTCTTGTCAACAATGATATCTGTCTCGACATATGTGACATCAAATTATTGTACAATCCCATGCATTCTACTCCTAGAAGCAGCTTGTGTGCAACGACATATGTTCTTTTTATAAAGACTCAAAAATAGTTTAATCAAGTAAAAGAGTAGCAATAAAAAGAATGAAGCTCTCAATCAGACTTTTCTAGAGAGAGAGAGAAGAGAGAGAGAGGACTCTCAGTTTGCATAAAAAGAAGAAGACGTGACTTTCACTGGAAATACAAGAAACGAAAGAGAGAGTTTCATAAATTACCAAATGTGATTCATGGGAAGAGCGATTGATGAAATAAAAGTAGAAATGAAGGTGGATCTACTCTATTGACTGATCAAGGGCTCTAGGTAAAAGACGAGGTAAGCAGAAATAAGTATAAGGTAATGAGAAAGAAAGGCGCAATTACCTTTGGTAAAGGAAAAGAAAAATTAAAAACCGCCCTAAAATCGACTCTGTAAAGCACAATCAGCAACCGCCATGTGGAAGGCAAGATCAGGTACTTGTACCCAGCGCAACTGGAAAGGTTTCTTGTCATTTTGGTTATCTGTTATAGTTATTAGGAAAAGAAATACTGATTTATAAAGTTCTACAAGGTGAATCACGTCCTTGATTGTAAAAAAGGCTATGCAGTTTCCCGGCACTGTGGTAAAACTTGAATTTCCATTGTACTGGTCCCAAGGAGTTCTCAAGAATCTGCCTATAGGGGACTTTGAGATTGTGGAGGAGAGACCTTCCATTATTGCCACATCTTGTTTACCTTTAGTTTTAAAGACTCGTGACAGCTCTTGCTATTTTCATGTTATGTTTATCAAATACCTACATGACTACTATTTGTAATTACGAATGATTTTATAAATTACCTGGTTTACCGTAGTGTTTAACTTTTGGAAATTGATAAAGCTGTTAACTTCTCTACGACCAACGTCATAATCATTCTGCCGCAAGGGCCAAAATCTCTATTCATTTATGATGCCAGAGAAATTTTTAACATGTTAGTTTTACTTATTGCCAGATATCAAGTGGATGAACCATCAAATGAGGACAGGTCTTTGTTTTTTGACTGTTTGATTAGAGCTGCTTTGTCAATATCATCTGAAGGCATAGCTAAATTCAACAAACCTGATTCCATTCCTGAACTTCCAAGGGCACCAAAAGTAGCAACTGGCCCTAAGGCCTCTGAAGTGAAGGCCAAAGTTGAGGCTGAGGGACATGCCCTGCGACGATTGAGAATGTGCTTGCGAGATGTATGCAACCGGTAAGACATCCGCCACTTGAATGCATTCCAACCAAATTATTAGTTTTTATCATTGAATGTGTTGTTCGTACTTGGTATTTATTCCCTTCATGGTGGTGGTATAACTGTTGCACACATTTCTGTATCAGAAAATGTAAGTGTACAATTATTACCAGTAAAGTTGAAAGAAGAAACAAAGCAGTCGAGTTAGGCGAATGGTTTACAAGTGTTGGGTCTCAGCCCTCTTTCAGATCACAAATGCCACTCTCTTCCCTCGCTCTTCTCTCTTTCTTCTAGGTCGTCAAACTGCCTCATTGAGTGACGCCTCTGTTATGAGCATTCATCTGGTTGACGCAGTGTGAAAATTAGATTTGAAATGAGAACTTAAGTAAGCATCTAGAAGTGTCTGAGGTTGGGAGCGATTTCCAAGTTACACGGCTATGGGTGTGGCGGTGATATGTTTGATAGTGTACTTTATTCTTATGGAATATGTATACATCTTCATGAATTTATGAAGGTAAGGACCATGCACCTTGCCCCCTTATAATATACCTCATGCGTGATTTACGCAATCTAGTCTGAAAAGTTGCACAGACCTCCCTCCATTTGATAGTATACATTATTCTTATTCAACATGGATACAGCTCCATGAACTTAAGGAATGAAAGGGCAATGCACTTTGTCCCCTTATACAATACCTCATGTGCGATTTACCCGACCTAGTCTAAAATGTTGCACTCGAGTTCCTCTACTCTTCGAAGCTGAGCTCCTTAAGCGGAAACTGTACAAATTAACCGTGAGTGATACTCGCTTACTATCTTTTCTTAAAGACATTTTAACCCTTATTCTTCCTCTTTTTTTTAGTTCTTTCTCAAACACCATCAATCTCCTTGTTACACCCCCTCATCCCACCCACACACACAAATACCTTATACCCCCCCCCCCCCCCAACCACACACACACACACAACAAGTACCAGACCCCAATATGACCGCCATTGCAGACGGCCACCATTTTGTGGGTGGGTGGGTGTGAGAGGGAGGGAGGGAGGAGGGGGGGGGGGGGGGCATCACTTCCAACTGCAGCACATCAGTAGCCACAACTACCAACATTCCTTCTGCACAAAAGATCTGCCCATCACTATGAAACACCAAACAATGCCATCACTACCCAACTCTTACTAAAACAGGAATTTGGAATTAGGAAACTGATTATTATTGAAATAAAAAGAATATTACGAACTTTCAAATGGATAGACCAAGGAAAAACTACCCAAGCTAAACCAAACGATCAGAGTTAAGATCCAATCTAAATGTACACAAAGAACTAAAAATGTTAGTGGTGATTGGTTTAATTAAACCAATATATGGTAACCCACTCAACTAGAACAGTAGGCCAAATCAGTATGCAAAGCACAAAAACTCTACCTTAAATATTCAATCACGAACTCTGCCTTTTTGGGACTTTGCTGGGTAATGCCGCGATCACTAGCCACAACCACCAACATTGCTTCTCACAAAAGATACACCCACCACTATGAAACACCAAACAATGCCATCACTACCTGACTCTTACTAATACGGGAATTCGGAATTAGGGAACAGATTATTGAAATAAAAAGAACATGATGAACTTTCAAAATGGATAGACCAAGGAAAAAATACCAAGCTAAACCAAACGATCAGAGTTAAGATCCAACCCAAATGTACACAAAAAACTAAAAATGTTAGTGGTGATTGGTTCAATTAAACCAATATATGTTACCCACTCAACTAGAATTAGAAGGTCAAATCAGTATGCAAAGCACAAAAATTCTACAGTAAATATTCCATCAAGAACTCTGCCTTTGTGCGACTTTGCTGGGTGATGTTGCAATCAATGAGATATTTTGAGGTGTTGGTCACTGTATAAGGGGAGGAGGAAAGAGAAGATATGGGATTTAAGTCCCCATTGCGTTTTGGTGTTTATGGCTGGAAAGCAACCGAAGGGTTTCTGAGGGTGTTGAATGACAAGCCTTAAGAGTTAAGGCCCTCTTTTTGTCTCTCTTTCGTTGGGCAGGGAGGGCGGGTACAGATACCCCTGAAGCTTTTGCTTTATCCTTGGACAGCTTCTTTCTGTGTATAGATAGATGATATGTACCGGGTTTTGCCGCCGTCATGGTGTATTTGTGAATAATATCTTAGTTAAAAAAAGAAATTCAATCGCCAATAAGCTTCTATACCCATTTGTAACTAAGGCTTGGATATATGTTTCAATTTGTAGACACCCATGAGTAAGAACTTTAGAACAGGACAAATATTTTAGACTTCGGTTTCTCCATTCTCAGATTACGAAGAAAAAAGAATATATTGAGATTGAAACCAAAATAAACCAAACATAAGGTTAACTAAGCAAACTCTATCATCTTTTACCCACATCACTGTTACCATCACATTGCCAGCATCATTGAAGCATCTGGATCCAGTTCTGCCAAGCTTGTCGCTGTTCGTTGTTTTTGTCTGAAATCTAGGGCGGTAAACCTGTGGTGATGCAGCCGCGCAGGAGAAGGACATTTATCTCTGGTTTAACTCTAGTACCTCCTTCTTCCTTTTCTGAATAGTTTTTATTTATCCCAGAATGCATCTTTCCCTACGTACTTGTTCTGCATATGATCAAGATACTAAAACGTGAAATGCAAAATGTACAAGCATAATGGTGATAAAAGTAATTTTCAAATCCTATTGGCGATCTCCATGGATAATGGATTTGATAGGCTTGTATTCACGCATTTTATCGTAGTTTATTAGAATGTGTCATGTTTTAAGGTCAATAGAGAATAGTGCAAGTATAATTATGTCATTTCGTTAATTCTGTTTTGGATCTGTCTAAGGAGCCCAATTTCGACGAGTGGAGGGAGATTTAGTGCGATTTTTTAGAGTGGAAGGGGGTAGATCGCACATGAGGTATAGTACAAGAGGGCTAAGTGCATTTACCTCTAAAGAGAATTACCAAATGTGCATCAATTGCCGCTCTGTAGCCTGCTACTCACCACTGCTGCCTCCGGTCTCAGGTGGCTCCTGCTTCTTCTTCTTCTTCCTCTTCTTTCTATTCTATTTCACTCTTTATCTTTCCTCTGTCCAGAAAGCCTGAGGCCCTTCGTGGTTGCTCCTTATGATTTATTTTGCGTTTGAAGTATAAATTACATTTCGAAACTTTTGCAAAGTCATAATTAACCTTTGACACACACCTCGTGCGTTCCCAGCCAGACCTGAATTTCAGAAAAAAGTAATTAAGAACATTTGTAATTGCTGACATGGACACAGAGCACCCAACCCATACCAATCAGCATCCAATGCTGATACTTTGGCCAAATTGAAGCACCCGTGCTTCTTAAGCTTTTATTTGCCAGTGCAAACCCATCACCACCCAATGCTGATACTTTGGCCAAATTGAAAGCACCCGTGTGGCATAGGCTATCACTGGGCCCTCAAGAGTCTCATTCGTATGTAAATATGGTAAATTATGGGTTTGGTTTGTAAGTAGTAGTGGTGTTGTATTGTTTAGCAACAAAGCTGGGTTTACGTCCACTACTACTGTTCATCGTCTACGATCCCCTTTACACTCCTATGTGAAGAGAGCAGCATCAAAAATCTCAGAGAGATTCGTCGCCCTTGGATAAGGTTCCAACAACTAAATGCACGAAACTTTATGTTTTGGCCATATGGTCTGAAAATGATGAATATGAGAAGGTTTCTGAGGAATGTATGTAAGAAAGAAAAATGGTGCAACAGATTGATGTACAGGCAGTGGTGGGATATGTTGGAAGGACGAGTTAATTGATGTGGCCTTGTAGAAGGAAAATGTGTCCTCCAAAGGTCTTTGAATCTATTCATGACTTAATAACATGAGAAAGCTTGGGTTTGATGAGAAGCGCTTAAGTTTTGTGGTGTTGACTCAAGGATTTTTGGTTACTTCCTTGGATTCATTATTGGGTGACTGATGGTGCTTCATAAGTTTAGCAATTGGGCTCTGAATTTTAATGACTTGGGTCAAAACTCAAAATGTTAAAGGATGGTATATGAATGACTTGGGAAAGCTTGTGTCTAATGTGAGATCAATGATGGCCTCTGTTCAAATTGATGCGAGTTGCTGAGTTGCTCAGGCCTTTTGTTCAGGCTTGTTTCCATATTCGCACCTTGGTTAATGACCTTTTCTGGCGAGTTCTGCTTGAGCATTTGGCTAACTTCATATTCTGCGTGTCAAGAATCATCAGAAGGATCAACAAGTTTAGCAAGGATACTGTCTATTGTCGAATGGTAGATGAAATAATATTCTCTCTTCATGCTCAAGTTTGTTTATTGGACCATCTTTTAGGTTTGCTCATAGGTTGGTGTTCTTCTGTAGCCAGATTTGCTCCAGCATTTCGCTGATAATATATTTGAAGATGTCCTGTGGCTCTGATCTAAAACATATTAATTTGACATGTGGCCCATTGTTGAATACATATTTGGATTCGTCATTGATGTTTCTTCTTTGGAGTTCAAAGAAGCTTATGTTGTTCTCTCATGTGAGAAATACAAAAATACCATCGTGTGGTCGATCCTTCGTTGGGTCATTTTTAGTCTCAAATGGACTGAAATGGGAATCCTGATTCTTGGTATCGGTTTTATGCATCTATATCTATTGGTGTCTTCTCATTGCCACAATTTTGTTATGTATCGTTTAAGCTCTTCTTTCAAGTTCAAGAAACTCATGCCTTGTTGGTCTCAAGTATTTCTACAATGCTGGTCCCTAACCTGTTTGGGCTTGGCCTTCAGGATTACTGTAAGTTTCTTATGTACCTTAATGACAGAGGATCAGGCCAATCGTAGTTCTAAGTGCATCATGCTTCCATCTGATGTTAAATTTCTTAAAACCTTGTACCTCTCCACAATTTTTTACTGCTGGATTTAACGTCATTGCCCTGAAAGGTACCCTCCGGATATCATATTAATGTAATTGAAACTGGTTCTTGGACTTAAGTCACCTTTTTCGGATCTCAACAAGCCTTTTTTCAGATACTATCAAGCATAATCCATGTTATCTTCAGTTGGTGTTACTCATGTAAACATTATCGAAAGCTCAGACAACATTGCTTGATGTGTCTGAGCGTCTGGGTGATCTTGTAAATTGTGCAGCACTGTAAAGCATCTTTCTAGTATCTTAAGAGCACAATACATCATTATTTTAGGAGAAATCTTTTTTTGGAGATTGAGTAGACTAAGGAATTTATCTCAAGCCTCAAAATTAAGCAACATAGGCATTATCCTTATGCAGCACTTGAGCTGCTTCAGTCTTTTCCTTGTATATTTGGTTTTTCTACCATATATGTTTATTTCTCCTTTTTGAAGTGCTATGATCTTTTCTTTAAACTGAGTAGTACCTCCTTAAGCCAAAATCTTGAGACCTCGGTCCATGCTGTCCTGCTGAGCGTGTTCAATGTTCAAGCAGTCCATATTAGGTCTATTACCTTCTTCATGGCATATTTGAGCCCCTATTATAGGCACCATAAAGGCTTAAGACTGCCAGGAACTGTCGATCCTCTTTAAGTTCTCCGTTTTTGTGCTGCAGGATTTTGTATGATAAACGCTTCAGTGCCTTTCACTATCCAGTAATGGATGAGGATGCACCAAATTACAGATCCATAATTCAGAATCCTATGGACATGGCAACACTGCTGCTGCATGTTGACTGTGGCAAGTATATGACATGTAAAGCATTCTTAGAAGACTTTGATCTCATCTTGATCAATGCAAAGGTGTGTGTGCTGTTAAAACCTTTTTTAAAGCAACAGGATCATGTTTGAGCTACTCTTCCCACTCCGCCATGGAAGAGTGAGATGAAGATGACAGTAACAAGATTTAAACTCTTTCTAGCGTTGTAAACTATTTCATTATGCCAACTTCTGGATAAAAAACTGATTTCTGTTCGAGAATAATGGGGAGGGTTGTTTTAATGCTGTATTGTCTTTTCAATAGCACCACTCCTAATGCACTGCAAAAAGAGTTATGAACCGAGAACTGATAGCTGACAAATGTGAAATTTCCTCGTCTACATGCCATGCTAGAGTTAAGTAGCATGGATACTAAAGACACGGATCACGATGCACAGATTGGCGTTATCTAAGTCATCAGAGTCTCAACACCACGGACATTTTAATTATAGTGTATGTTCGCTTCAGTTAGTAGACTTAGCAATACGGAGATTCATGAACTTCAGTTATCATTTCATCACACGATTTATTCAATAAATCTATATTCAAGTTTCGAACAAATCCTCATTCCACCAGACATTTAGCGATTTAAGTCAATGCAGCACCAACATGATAGAGTTTAAGTCGATCAACAGGCTAAAGCCATGAAAAGCAGCTCTCAAAAGGAAAATAAAAACTCTTATACTACCCATCTACCACAAATCAATCCGTTTGTGCATCGTGATCAACAGGCTATATGCGTGGGGGAAGTGTCAGACACAAACTTTTTGCCCTTTTGGAGTCTCTGCTTCATAGTACCAGTGTGTATAGAATCTTATCGTATGAAAAAGGTGGACTCTACAATTGTTTTCCAAATATACCAGATTGATTAGTCAAATTGTTTTGTCTTTTTGGCAACACAAAGATGAGGATGCTAGCTCTGGTTGGAAACGGGATTGTGTCATCATTGTTGTTGTTCAGTGGGAAGACACTTCCACAAAATTATCTTGATGTCCTACCCTCCAATATAACATTTTCTGTACTCATTCAAATTCTATGTAAACAAACCAATGCAACAATAATTGCTGAGTGCTTGTCTTTTAATTTTTGTGATGCAGTGTTTTGATGTTCTTATGTCTCTCTCATACAGAGATATAATGGAGATGATTACAATGGAGCTAGGATCGTCAGTAGAGCTTATGAGCTTCGAGATGTAGTATGTGCATTTGTTTACGAGTCCTGAGCTTTTGTCGTGGTGCATTGCTTTCTTGCCTAGATTAGTTTACCTCTTCTTTTTCAGGTGCATGGAATGCTGACCCAGATAGACCCAGCGTTGGTTGCATTCTGTGAAAAGATTGCTGCGGAGGGGGGTCCAGCACCTATGCCTGATGATTTGGAAAGTTCTCCTTTCTCTCAAGCTCCTGTTGTTCAGATGGCAACTCTAACTAGGGCAAGTGCACGTCTTCGCAATGTCCAGCCAGTGGTTAATCTGGATCAAAGCTATGACGCACTAAAACGAACAAAGAAGAACACAGATGCCACACATGCAGGTATGATTTTGAATTCTTCTTTTTGTGTGCCTAATAGACTCTGGTGCTTGTATTTAGTTTTTGGCATTCAACTGTGTGCCCAAAATTTAAAGCTTAGACACTTTCTACAAGGTGCCATGTCCATTTCGGGGATAAATATCCTCAACAGCATCTCTGGTGTAACATTTATAATGACAATCTTTAGTCGCTAAAATGCATTTAACGACATTCTTCTATTACAGCTACAGCGCTGTACAGTAGAGGATCCTAGTCCCCCTTTTGGATACTAAAATTTTCCCTACATACTGAGATAATAACCATTTTACTTCGCCCATGATGTATTGAATGACTATTTCTAGCATAGGAAAAAATATACTCGGTTTTGAACCCAATTTAAGCTTTTATCTAAGTTCTGTTATAGTTTGAATGCTATGAAAAACGCAAGTAGGACAGGTGAAAGCTTTAGGATGTAGCATATGGGCAGAGATTCCTTCATTCTCGTTCTGTGTTTTTTTTTTTACCTGTCAATGTGGCATCAATAGTCAACTTTGTAAGAGTGGGTGGGTCATACTTGCGGATCAATCGGTAACACACATAAGGTTATAATGGTAATTCCTGAAAGGTAAGAGTGGAATGATATACTCATTAGCATAGATATTGCTCATTTGATGACATTGCACTGACTTTGTGCCGGTGGTCTCAGTCGATTTACTTTTGACAAAAAATTAATGGATATTTACTTTGTAGATGAATTTGTCACGATCTATATGGTTCATGAATTGGACGAAGAAACTGAAGAATAGGTTTTTCTAGAATATTCTGCTTCAATAAATGACTAAATATATCGTGAAAGTTGTTAAGAATGAACACAAGGAAAAGGTGTGTAGAGCCTTCCAAATTGTTTTGTCCTTGTGTTTTTACATAATACTTGCCTGTAAGCTTTATTATTATGATGTAGCTTTTGAATTTTTGTTTTGTACCCGTTTATTATTTTACTTAGAGTTGGTTTTGTTGGTGTCTGTTAGCTGCGACAGCAGAAGATGAAATGACGCCACTTGATCCACAAGAAGTGGTGCATCCAAAGACATCCCAAGAGCCCGAAGGTGTTGATACAAGTCAGAGGAGGCCAGAGGGCTTGCTTGCCGAGTGGAGTCAGCTTGAAACTTCTGAAGAAGCAAGCCTGCTCAGATCCGAAGATGTTGCCATGTTGGATGCTGAGAGTGCTAACAAAATCGAGTCAACCAAGCAGCTTTTAGTGGAGCGCACTGGAGGCTATGGCATTCCACAACTTGAAAGGCTTTATACTCGAGTTATGAAGGGCGTCTTTGAAACGAAAAACAACGAACTTAAGAGGGAAGATCTTAAGCCTTCAATTTTGAGCTTCTTGTTGAAGTTTGCCGAGGATGACGCGAACTTTTGATACAGCATTCTTTTTTTTTTAGAAATAATATCATTCTTATTCGTTTTGAATCTGATTTATTCTG
The DNA here is from genome assembly GCA_033070095.1 of Escallonia herrerae. NCBI lineage: Eukaryota > Viridiplantae > Streptophyta > Magnoliopsida > Escalloniales > Escalloniaceae > Escallonia > Escallonia herrerae. Next base: position 13,813 of record JAVXUP010001086.1, read on the forward strand.
TACATAATATGACTGATCTCTCTCTCTCTCTCTCTCTCTCTCTCTCTCTATATATATATATATAGGGAAAAACGAATATAAAGCTAGACTCATGCAACTTGCGTGATGCTAGCACTAAAACGATGTAGTTTTATAAAACAAAGTCTTTTTTTTTTCTTTCTTATTTCTCTCTCTCTCTCTCTCCCCCCCCCCCCCCCCCCGCCCCCCGGCAACGAGCAGGCACCATCACACCCACCGTCGCCCATCACCGCCCAAACCTTAATGCGCCGGCCACCATCACATCCATCGTCGCGGCGTCACCCATTACCGCCCCAACCTTCCTGTGCCGGTGAAATTCCATATCAAAATCACAAAGGATGGTCGTTAACGGTGGTGCATCGCAAAGTGTATTTTACCTCTGTCGCAGTGCTTGATTTTGACACACATTGAGAATCAGCCATTGCCCATGCTATCTCTCTGTTATGTTTCTTTGCGGGGGAATGACAGTCTCTGCGGTAGTGATGGTGGGCAGTTTCTGCGGCGATGGAAGGTGGCTGGTTCGCATTAACAAGCATATATGTATGTATGTATGTATGTATGCTTGTTTTAATTAAGGTAATTCTTCATTCTCTGTAGTAACTTGAAAGTTTCTTCGAAGGTGATACCATATCTCACTGGGGGGGGGGGGGGGGGGGGTGCTATACTTGAGCAAGTGTGTTACTTTCTCAAAATATTCATGCAAAACACGGTCCGAGTCGGACCTAATTTCTCTCTCCCCATGCCAACAGTGGTTTCCACTGGCAGATGGTGGTGTGGTAGCGTTTAGGGTTTCATTTGCTTTTTCCCTTGGGCTGATTCCTTGGTTGAGGGCTTGCCGATGCTTTGGGAATTTTGATCACGGATTGGTGGTAGGCATGGAATCCGAGATTTGCATGTCAGGTGTCTCGGGGTGGTTTGCATGGTGGTCTGTTGTTCGGGCAGTGGTTGTTGGGCATCACAGTAGCAGTTGGTGGAGGGTGTGGCGGTTGGGGGGGCGTTTACTGCCAGTGGTGATTCTGGGTGTGGTAGGTGGGTCTGGCAACGACAATAGCGATGTTTGAGGTGTTTTTTCTTCTTATTATAAAATTAGAGACTCTTGTATTTTTCTCTCTCATTTTGAGTCTTCAATATACTTTTTTTCATTATCATGAATAAATTGTAGAAGTTAGATGATCAATTATATATTTTAAAAGAAAAAGTAATTTGTAACCATGGACAATCCGTGAACAGACCGTATCCAACTCATATCCACCATATGGGATTGGCGTGGACACATATTATTTGGCCCCGTAGATGGTCTGGGCTAGACATGGGCACGGCTTTTACAAAGTGAGCTAGTCATGGTCTAACCCTTGGGCCCGTCCAACCCCCCAAGTTGCACCCTTAGTTTTAACACCAACCATCGTCATTTTCATTAGATTTTAATTCAATCTCTACTTATTATGTCAAGATATATAGTCGTTCTATTTTTCGTATTAAACTTACATATGGACATTATTCAGTTAATTCTCAAATTTATGAAATACAGCCTCCTTCACTTTTAAGTCACAATTTAATAACTGGTTAGAAACTGCTTTCCAGTTATCCTAATCTTTTTCTAGAACCAACACATAGACATGCATAAAAGGTTTTCACAAAATTATTCTGGATTGTTTTTACTATTTACACTTTGCTTTGTAAACATATCCGGTGTTTGAATTTATTAACCAGATTATATATAATATATATACATATATATATATATATATATATATATATATATATATATATATATATATATATATATATGAGAAGGATTTAGTTTATAAATGTAATTACTGATCATTTGAATATGGAAACAACATACAATAAAGCAAACAATACATAGATATGCACCATAGATGCTTAGCTTGTAAAAACAAGAGATCAAAATTGATCACTTACAAGTTAAAAATTCTAATAGGACTAGAGTTGCATAGGTAGTAAAAACAAGATTAATTTCTATAAAATTAAACCCTAGACCATTATTTTAACATTGACACATAGCGCACCACATTTAGAGCTTGTAACCTTCGCTCCTCTGACCTTTCTCACTCTTAGCAAGTGAACTACGCTTTTTTAGGATCAATTTCAAACATTGATATTACGGCTATAAAAAATCAATCAATCAATAACACAAGTCTTCAATGTTGGAGCAACTGCGTATTTTTCTATAAGAAGCACTGATTCTTGTAGACATCGATTAGTTTCTAATTAGTATGTGACATATGATTCGTGCAAGCAAGACCTCCTCTACATCTTCTCCATACACACACACATTGCTAAGTCAGAGAAAGATTTTAGTTGTTTGGATTCTGTTTCTGTTGACCACAACCTCATCAACTTATAACGCTTTTTATGGTCTACAAACAGTTGTCCAGAACAAATATGAGATAGCTTCATTATTACGCATACAAAATATGCAGGCACACTTCAGCCTTTTTTTCCATCTCCTCGCCAATGTTACTCATGTTATCCTAACAAGAAGATTTATTGGGCATGCACACTTCAGCGTGTTTCTCAATCTTCTTCTCCAATCTCCTCTGCAATTTTGTCAATACCATTGTAAGAGCAACATTTGTTTGATACGCGGCACCTTAGTCTTGTTTCCCAATCTCCTCTTCTTTGCTCGCCCTTCTTTAATCTTATATAAGCTGATGCAATAGCTTGAATTGTCATTCTTTGTAGATGGACTGTCGTCAAAGCACCATCACCATCATACATATTGTTGCTCAAGCACGACTTCTATCTCTCTTTTTCGTTAGCATATTCAGGATAAAGGCTTTTTGAAGCTTTTGGTTGGGGCAGAATATTTTTCCAGTCCGTAGACGACTGATACATAGCTCCGAAAACCAAACGTGTGGCAGACCAATATTTAAGTTTTCTACTGTTGTTCGATATCAGGCCGGTTGGAAACTTGTTTTCTTCTTTATTTTTGGGTTTGAGGGGTGTATGAGATTAAATGGATAATGGATGCATAATTATGATAAGAAGACATAATAATGCAGATAAGAAATAAATCCAACAAACATTTTGGATTCCAAGTTAAGTTTGTAGCAAATGCCATATACATATTTTACCAGTGTTATTGCTATCACTAAAATTGTTAGAAGGTTTTGGAAATGTGTACAAAGATTATAGGTTCTGAGCCAACTCTTGCTATCGTCATATTTATTTTGATGATCATGTAGGTATTATAAGTACCAAAGTAGTGGGACTGATGAATAGGTTTGATATATATAAACGATTGAAAAAAGAAATCTCATTAACATTTAAAGCATTCCTTTCTATGATATTTAAGCATATGATGGCCATTTTTTTTTTTCTGATTTTTGTTTATTCAAAAGATAGATGCGATCGAGCTAGTGGTGATAAAGTTATTACACTTGAAATTTTATATTATTTTGTCAGTTCTAACTTACTAAATCTTAAACTATATCAAAAAATTTATTCTTGAAGAATTTTTTTTCTAAAAAATCAGTACCCATTTGCAATCTCAAGCTCAGAGTGACTTGGTTTTATCTAAGTTGATTACGTGTATATCAAAAAACTCCATACAAGAAAAGAAGAAAGAAGCATAGAAACTTGCAACAAAATTATTCAATCTTGTTTAGGATTAAAGAATACCATAATTATGTACCCGTAAAAAGTAAGTTTATGCCTAGTTGTTCTCTAATCTTATCAACTTAGATGGAGAAAATACCGTATCTAATGCTAGTAAACTAAATTGTTTTAGAAAAAATTTAAAAGTCAAAAATATGCTTCGTTTGCACAAATTCCAAAAATGCAAGAAGAGTATTTTCAAGAAAGAGGCTTAATAATTTTATGAACTGGATTTTTTAAAGAAAATATGCTTAAATATTAAAGTGAAAACCCCCATATTTAAACCATACTCTTAAATTTAACAAGGGCATTTTAATAAGAAAAAATTTAGCTATTTAACTCCATATATGTGATTTCATATATGGTATAAATAAATCCATTAAGTTTTTTTTCTCTGTTTTATGTGGGAGCAGCTGTTTTGCACGATCATTACTTAAACACATACTCCGAATTACCATTGAAGTTTAAAAATGTTACAATCTCTGTACTACGATCTACCATTGAAGTTCTATAAACTTCAACAACGGCTTATTGAGTATATGAGTACATGCTTGAGACACTATTTTAATATAAATGACAGTTAACGTCGTACATCGTCATTAATTTGTGAAGGTATTTGCAAAAATACAACCACAAATTACTCCTACAACTGCTCTAATGATTACATAAGTCCGAATGTTACCCCCTTAATCTCCTCTGAGATGAGATAGCTACATTAATTACCTTAAGACTATCGTGTGTGTATATATAAGGGGTAAGAAAGACATCTTGCATACTTTACTTTTTTTAATATTACTTAACCCAATATTAGAAAGGCAAAGACCTATTCTTTATTCCTATTTTAGAATGGCAACCTTGATTAGAACACTAGTTCGTTTGTTAACTTCATGTGCACCAAAGGAGATAACTTTGTGCTCTAGGAGAGTAGAGCTATCATCAAGTCATTCGCTCACTCACGACAATACTCATCCCCTAACTCTTTTTGGTCAAACGAGAATGAGTCATGGGTACATTCACTCATCCTCTACTCGAACAAATTGCTTAATAAAGAATCCAGCTAAGGACTTCCTCTTCCTACAATCATGTGATTAATTCTTAGAAAGAGTTAGGAGTACATTCACTCATTCTCTACTGTAACAGATTGCTTGATAAAGAACCCAGCTAAGGATTTCCTCTTCCTACAATTAGCTGGTGATTAATTCCTAAAATTAGAAAAGTCAAACCTTAAAGGTACGAGTATTTCTGAGATACCATAAAGTCTATATACGGTGAGACGCATTATGTACAAACCAACTATGTAAGCAAGGTAGTAGACAATTTCTCCTAAAATATCCAACACACACACACACACACACACACACACACACACACACACACATATATATATATATATATATATATATGAGCTGATCAATTGCTCATGCCTGCAACTTTTGCTAAGTTGCCCGCGTGATCTGGCAGTCTACGGGCGAGATGTGGACGGTCCAAATCTATTTTTTGTATTTTTTTCGTCGTCCGCTACATATATACCGTCCGTTACATTATGTAGTGGACGGCGAACTCTGGCCCGCCCATCGGGGCCAGATGGATGGCCATATACATACACATATGTGTATGTATATGTATATGTATATGTATATATATATATATATATATATATATATATATATATATATATATATATATATATGTGTGTGTGCGTGGGAGCTGATCTGTTGTCCACAGGGACAACTTGAGCTAAGTTGCCTGCATGATCTGACCATCCAAAGGATGGATGACCCAGATCTTTTTAAAAAAAAAATCATCCGCCAGACAGTGTGGTGGACGGTCTTTTTGACCAAAATACCCCGCCTATTCCATCCGCTACATAGAGTAGCTGATGACTTTTTGACCCTAATTGGCTGACATGTGTCACATCATGTCCCCCTACTCCATCCGCCGGACAGTGTGGCGGACAACGTGGTAGATATACCCAAAAGTGCCCTAATTCTTAGCTTTTTTTTCATTTTCACCTCCTAGAGCTGCACTTACCTCCATTTTCAGCTCCCTTTAAGTTCCAAGTTTCAAGTAACAAAGCTTCAAGCTTCACTCAAGCATGGTAAGTTTGTGAATGGTGGAATTTTATTTAAGGGTATAATGGTAAAAATTTTTTGGACGTTTATATAATTTTTTGGGGATTATGTTTGCTATATTTATATTAGTCCATTCATCAAAGTAATTTTAATTTGTTATGCTCAAGAAATTAATTTTTTTATTTTAAAGAAATTAATTATAGTTAAATTCGCATTTTTTTGAGATTATGTTTTTGGCATGCAAAATTTGTCTATTCATCAAAGTGATTTTAATTTGTTATGTTCAAGAAATTAGTTATTGTTAATTTTGATTTTTTTTTAGATTATGTTTGTTGTATTTGTCATGCTAAATTGGTCTATCATCACATTAATTGGTCCATTTTTTAATTAATTTTCATGCCTAAAAATGTTACAATTTGATAGTTAAACATAATTTATTTCTACTTAGGTTTTGTTTCACAATGTCTGATTTTGTGTCAAGCTCGAACACTCTAGTAGATGCTAGTGATCCGTATCTAGGGCGAACGTTTCAAATACTGGAATAAGTCGAAGAATTTTTTCGAGCGTATTCGTTAAGTGTTGATTTTGGCATTAGAATCAAGATAACTAGAACAAGCAACATAACAAAAAATATATGCTCTCGATTATACGAGCGTCATAAGATATGCGCCGCGAAGACGGGACTTTTTTGCGCACAAATTGCAAGGTCAAGATGTTCGTAAGCTATAAACCTGAGGAAGATCATTGGCTTATTACTAGCTTGAAATTGGTACACAAACACCGGTGCATCAACACAATAAGTGATTCACACAATGAGTAATGCATGGATGAGACCCACCAACATTGTTAATATTCTTGCTGAACATGCTGGGGGAATTAAGAATCTGAACTTTATGGATGCGACCAGTTCCATCTGTGTCAATGTTGTGTGATAGTCAGGCTACGATAGCCCGCACTAAGAACAAAACTTTATAATGGCAAGAGTAGGCACATTCGCCTAAGACATAACATTGTGCGGCAGCTGCTGAATGATGGGGTTATATCCCTCAATTTTGTAAAGTTGGAGTTAAACTTGGCCGATCCTCTGACAAAACCACTAAGCATGAAGCTAGTGAGAAGTACATCGAGGGGAATGAGACTTATGCCTAGAAGAAAGGTCAACAGTTGTGGGAATCCAACCTATGTGAATGGTGATCCCAGGAATTAGGTTCATATGGGTAATAACAAGCCACTGGTGGATCAGTTGAGACATTATCCAAATTATATTGTGACAGTCCATTCATATGATGTAGGATAGTGTATAACTGCAACATTAGAGGTTGAGCATTAGCTCTTAATGAAATCCATAGCCCAAGTTGGGTGGTGTGTTTGATTGCAGTACACACTTGATGGATTCACCTATATAAGTGTTGAGGTGAGGCCGCCTCTATGAGAACTTAGGCAGGTTCTCTAGAGCACTCATGAAATCTAGGTACGGCGCATGGCCAAAACGTGTCAAACCGTGATGAGCAGCTTTGCTCAGAGTTTGTAGTGTGGGTGATATGTATTCCTAGTCCACAATCAGGAAGGAGGTTCATAGAAATTTCAAATTGCACCAAGTTCCTGTGAATCAAGTCTTATCGATCCTATGCATTGGTTCATTGTCCAAAAGACACCAGTGCTTACGTATTGCTTGCTTTTCTGCTTTTATCACCACTTCGGTCCTTTGTATTTTTGCCTTTGAAATATATGGGGGATTGTTGTACTTGGTAAATAAATTACAAAGTATTTCAAAGCCAAAAATTTTATTTAAATCTTCTCTGAGATTCGTTGACCAAAATTGAAGTGATTTTAATAATAAACAAATCCGAAGTTGATTCTTTGTATGTCTAAATCAAATAGCCGTTTATGTCTTGAGACACATCTCGGAATTAACTCCTCGTTTGTCTAAATTTTGGATCAAATCTACATTTTTTTCATCTCTTTCCACACTATAAGTTGCAAGTAATTCCCTTTCTTCACTTATACATGTATTTTATGCTAACTTATCTCACTACATATTGAATTCCACTTCAAATTCCCTCTAAACCACTTTGATCTCACTTTGTTTTCACCTATCTAACTCCATAACTTCATTTAACATGGAATCATATCATAACATAATCAATTCAGCCATAATTTCCATCAAGAATACATATCAAAATACCAATAACACACACACACACACAAAGCTGATTTTTACCTCACTTTGAAAACCCGTAACTTCTTTGATTCTTGACGAAAATACCTTCTGTTTGTTGCAATTTCTTCCTTAATCCGCAAATAAGTGAGGATATCTTTGCCGCATCAAAGCTTTAGGCTCCCAAGTGGCCTCTTCTTCTGCATCAAAGTCCATGGTAATATGGTTCTACTTCTACTAAAAAATAGGTAATGGTTGTAACTGTCCAGCCATCTTCCTATGATCAACTTTTACCTACTGACAGGTCATGCATTTTGATACAAACTCTGATATTTCTGTTTTAATGCCCGGCCACCAGAAACTTTGTCGTAAGTCTCGATACATTTTCATCTTTCCTGGATGGATTGAGTATTTAGAATTATGTGCGTCTGTCAAGATTTCCCTTCTCAATTCATCCTTAGGTGGAACATACACCCGATCTCCATATCTATAAATTCCTTCCCCATCACAGCTGAAATCTTCTTTGTCGTTCTTTTCGAACCCCGCTTGAATCTTGAGTAACTTCTCTTCTTGACTTTGGGTTTCTTTAATTCGATCAAGTAATGTAGGTCGAATCTCCATCTGGAATAGGCTATTGCTCCCTTCTCCTCTTACTTGCACATGAATTTCGAGCTTGTTCAGGTCGTTTACAATCGCCTTCTGTTGGGTAATCATGGAAGCTAAATTCTCTATTTTCTTTCTGATCAAGCCATCAGCTACCATATTCACCTTCCCGGGGTGGTACAGTATAGAGCAATCATAATCTTTAAGAAGTTCTAACCACCTTCTCTGCCGCATGTTAAGTTCCTTCTGCTTGAAAATATACTTTAAACTTTTGTGATCAGTATAAATCTCACAAGTTGCACCATATAAGTAATGTCTCCAAATTTTTAAGGCAAATACTACCGCTGCTAGCTCTAGGTCATGTGTTGGATAATTCCTCTCGTGGTTTTTCAGCTGCCTTGACGCATAAGCGATCACTTTCCCTTTCTGCATAAGAACACACCATAATCCCTCTCGGGATGCATCACTATATCTCACAAACCAATCAGACCCAGATGGTAAGGTGAGTACTGAGGCAATCACTAACTTCTCCTTCAGTTCCTGGAAACTACGCTCGCACTTCTCCGTCCAATTAAACTTCATATTCTTTCGGGTCAGGTTGGTCAGTGGGTAGGCAATCTTAGAAAAGTCTTTAATAAACCTTCGATAATACCCGACTAGTCCTAGAACTACGAACCTCATAAACGGATGTTGGGCGCTCCCAGTTTGACACTGCTTCAACTTTCTCGAAATTTACCGATATCCCTTCCCCTGTCACGACGTGGCCCAAGAACTGTACCCTTTCAAACCAAAACTCACACTTCTTGAATTTGGCATTTAACCTATGATCTCTCAATATTTGTAAAACTTGTCTCAGATGTTGAACATCTTCTTCTTTGCTCTTCGAGTATATCAGAATGTCATCGATGAAAACGATAACACAACGATCGATATCTTCGAAATACCCGATTCATCAAATCCATAAAGTCAGCTGGGGCATTAGTTAACCCAAAAGGCATCACCAAAAATTCATAGTGTCCATATCTGGTCCTAAAGGCTGTCTTAGCAATGTCGCTTTCCTTCACCTTCAGTTGATGATATTCTGATCGAAGGTCAATCTTAGAGAAATATTTCGCGCCTGCAACTAATCAAAAAGATTATCTATACGTGGCAAAGGATACTTATTCCTGATTGTCACCTTGTTCGGCTCTCGGTAATCAATACATAGCCTCATAGACTCATCTTTCTTTCTTACAAATAATACTGGGGCTCCCCATGGCGACACACTGGGACAAATAAATCCTAGCTTTAATAGTTCTTCCAGTTGTACCTTCGACTCATTCATTTCGGAATGTGTTAGTCTATAAGGTGTCTTGGATATGGGGCCAGTTCCAGGAACTAAATCAATACTAAACTCCACTTCTCGATCTAGTGGTAGTCCTGCAAGATCTTTGGGAAAAACATCTGGAAATTCATTGACTACGGGTATCTTTTCCAGTTGTGGTTTGCTAACATGAATATCGTATACGTGGGCCAGATAGCCTCAGCACCCGTACGAAGACAACGACGAGCTAGTCGGGTTCGTATTAGGTAAGGGAGCTTGACCACCCTATCCCCTTGTATGACAACTTCAGGTCTATTATGCATTGACAACTTAATCAACTTATGACGACAATCTACGTTAGCATGATGAGCAGCTAACCAATCCATTCCGAGGATCACGTCAAAGTCCCCCGGCTCTAATAGGTAAAATTACCTAAGCACCCCATGCCGACTTCTACACCAATAAGAACTCCTAATTGGCTCAAAATACCTTTTTAAAACAATGTAAACTGATTTTTGTGCTAAAAAGTCATTTGGTGAAATTTGTGCTCGGAAACCCCACCCGGATAATCAAACCGAGCATTAGGTAACCAATTTTGTCAAAACTATTAATCAGCCTCTAAATGTCATGATATTTTAGACACTGAAGTTTCTCAGCTGCATGAAGTTTAAGTAAAAATTTTAGATTAAAATACGTTCATTTGATATTTTTTAAAAATTCAAAATCCTATATTAAAGATAAATATATTTAATAATGTTAGAAAACTCAGAAAAATCCCAAACTTTTACAGTATGCAGATCCTTCAAAAAGAATAGGAGTTTTCTTTTGTATTTGGCCAAATTCTAGCTTAAAACCATATTTTCAAAATGAAGTTTGAAATCAATTAGAGACCAAGACTTTTAGCGACATTTACAGTCACTATTCATCACTTTTGGATAAAATCTACATTTTTTTTCATCTCTTTCCACACTCCAAGTTGCATTCTTTAGGTTTGCATGCCTAGAAGTATTTCCCTTTCTTCACATATACATGCATTTTATGCTAACTTATCTCATTACCTATTGAATTCCACTTTAAATTCCCTTTAAAGTACTTTGATCTCACTTTGTTTTCACCCATATAACTCCATAACTTCATTTAACATGGAATCATATCATAACATAATCAATTCAGCCCTAATTTTCATCAAGAAACACCAAGAACACACACAGAGCTAATTTTTACCTCACTTTGAAGACCCGTAACTTCTTCGATTCTGGATGAAAATACTTTCTATTTGTTGCAATCTCTTCCTTTCTCTCCCTTCTATAACTTCTCCGTTTGGTCTTTCACGAAATTTGTCCTGGGTTTTCCTCAAATCCCCCCTCAATCAGCTACCTCGCACAACTTCGCACACTGCACACTGATTTTTTTCCAACTTTGGTGGTTCATAACATCCACAATTGGTCTCCAAATTGATCAATGTTTCTTGGGTTTTCTTTCTCTCTCATTTACCTACAACTTCTCAGTTGAAGGTATCTCGTAAATCCTTCTGCATCTCTTGTGATTCTCCCTCAAACACCAGTCCAGGGTAAGCATTCCCACATGCCACCTCATCCTCCACTTATCTCTTCATGCACACACTCCATCTCTTGGACATGAGAGGTGCCATTCCCTTTTGTTTGTGGCTGTCTTTGGCAGCCACGAAATCAGACCAGTTGTCTTTTTTTTTTAACATTTAATTATTTTATTTTAATAAACAACAACAAGGATATTGCACCATACCACCTGTGACACCCCTGCCCAAGTGACATCACCGGAGCTAAGATGTCAATTCTGTCAATGTTACAACCTTAAATATAACACAGAGCAACTAGAACCTTAAGATCATGGAGGAACGACACAACACGTCCTTACAAAAATTTTCCTTTAGTACACATTGTATTGCGGCGAAAACTGCGTAACATAGCACAACTTAATATTTACACCAAATTTACATCATCGTGGCGTTATATATTTCCTCACAGAACCTCAACATAATTTCTCCTTATCTTATGTGTTTTCAGGTACTAGGTTTAAGCAAGGAGAGACCTCGGGTTAACCTCCAGCAGCCTCCACATTTCTTTAGCTGTCTCACATGTTGAGACTCGATTATACTCACTCATGTTAAGGCCACAATTGATAATTTTCTTTACTTTGTCGTCCATGGAGAAGAGCTGTGCCTCATGAGCATCTATTTTAAGAATTCCTTTGGGAACCTTGGTTCCATCTGGTCCATGCTTCATGGGAATAATAGGACCATTCTCTACAACGTACCATACATGAATATCCTACCTCAGAAAATTTCTCATCCGATTTTTCCAATAGTTATAATTGTCGCTCTTCAACAAAGGTGGTCCAGTGGTTGCTGAACCTTCTTCCATAATGAGATCTTTAGCTCTTGATTGTTAAGTCACAAAGAAAATATCAGAGCACACGGTTCTGATACCACTTCTAGGTCCCTAAACACACCCAGAGTGGGGGTGAATAGGTGTTTACAAATTTAAGTAGAAATTTGAAAACTAAAATTTACAAGTAATAAAAGAAATAGTAAATATAAATCAACACAAAGATTTATACTGGTTCGGCCCCACCAACCTACGTCCAGTCCCCGAACACTCCACACAAGGGAGACTTACTCGAGCCTTTCACTAACCAGCTAGCTTCAGATGCTAGCTTAAACTGCAGTACAGATTTCAAAACCCTTCAAGGTTTCCAATGATTACAAGTGAAAATAAGATCTACAATTGAGATACAACAACATACTCCATTACGAGTAGATATTACAATAAATGCAATAAAGCTAAGCTTTCTTAGGTGGGAAGATCTGTAATCTTTCAAGAACTAAACCAAGAAGCTTGCTACTCAATTTCTCAAAGTATTAACTCACTCAAGGAAGAATAGATGAAAGTGTGAAATAAAATGAGAGAATCTTTTGAGAAGTGAGATAGAGATTTTTTAGGGATTCAAGAAGTTAATAATAAATACTCTCAAAGTTCCTTTTTATACTAGAAGAGAAGATGACCGTTAAAAAGGGATGACACAAAGATTGATTCGAATGAAAGATCAAAGTTGATTCAAATAAAAAACATCTCGAAAGTATTTGGTCGAATCAATCTCAAATTCATTAGAATAAAATGATAGAGCTGAGAGATGTTAAAGCCATTGAAGGATTGAGTTGAATGAAAACTACTTTTCATTCGAATGAAAATGTTGCTTTGACTAAAAACTTTGGCTTTGACCGAAAATCTTGGCTTTGACTGAAAACTCTTGGTTTCGACCGAAAACTTTAGCTTCAACCGAAAGTTTTGGCTTTTTCCGAAAATTTGGCTTCGACTAAAAACTCTTGGCTTTGACCGAAAATTCTTACAACTCGACAAGAAGGAACTTAAGGATCAATTCGAATGAAAACTTATTTTCCTTCGATTGAAAACTCTTGGTTTGTTCTTTACTTGATTTTCTGGAGATCATTAAGAAAGACTTTAGTTATAAAGATTAATTACAACAAAGATAGAATATACTTTAAGTCCAGATCCACATCTTCTTCCAAGTCCACGTCCACATCCAAATCCAAGTCCAATGAATATTCCACGTTTATGTTTGATTATGATTGGTCCTGAAATTATTCTTTAATAACAGTGTTAGATTAATGTAAGAAACAAAGATCTTGGAATCATCAAAATCAGTCAAGTCAACAAGGATAGATAATGGGACCGCCAATGGAATGGGTCAATTAGCCTCAGGGTTAAGAATCCCTGATGGAATTAATGAACAATAGGTAAAAATATCCAAACAGTTGCCACTGATTGCTGAAATATATGGGCAATTGGAAATGGTTAACCCAGTCGATACAGTGCAAGATGACTGGAGAACCACCATCATCCAATATTAACAAAACCCTCAATTAAGGGTAGACACGAAAATAAAATTACAAGCAGTTAGATACTTCCCTTTAGATGGCGATCTATTTAAACAAATGCCAGAAGGTCTGGCGCTAAGGTGTCTAGGATAGCACGAAGCTATGCAAGTAATGGCTGAGGTGCATGAAGGTGTTTGTGGTGCACATCAAGCGGGTGTCAAAATGAGATGGTTGACTAGATGACACCGCCATTATTGGCCTACCATAATGGAAGATTGCGTCTGATATGGAAAGGGATGTCAGGCTTGCCAAAAACATGGTGCCGTTCATTGTGCACCGTGCATAGAGTTACAATCAATAGTGAAACCATGGCCTTTCCGAGGATGAGCCATGGACTTGATAGGCCATATACATCCTTCATCATCCAAGAAACACAAATTTAAAATCATAGCAACTGTTTACTTTATAAAGTGGACAGAAGCCAGGCCGATGAAGACAGTTACTCAAGAAAGCACCATCACATTTATTAAAGAGAATATAATCCATCAATTTGGATTACCTCAAACAATCACAGCCGATAGAGGCACTGTTTTCACTGAGGGGGCAAATACGTGAGTTTGCTAAAGAATATAAGTTTGAAATAACAAACTCTACCCCTTATTACGCACAAGCAAATGGCCAAGCTGAAGCAACAAATAAGTCTATTAAGCACATTATGGAAAGCGCTATTGAAGATACCTTAAATGATTGGCATCGATTACTGTCGGAAGTTCTTTGGGCATTTCGAACCTCCCCAAAGTCTAACACAGGGATAACACCATATGCCTTGACATACGAGCATGATTATGTATTACCCATGGAAATAATGGTAAGATCCTTCTGAGTAGCTATGCAAAATGATATTCATGTAACAGAATACAATGAGGATATGGCAATTGAGCTAAAAGATTTGGACGACCACCGATTGGATGCCTTGGATAGACTGCATGCTCAAAAATTAAAGGTAAGTGGATCTTACAATAGGAGAATTTTGCCAAAAATATTTCAAGAAAAGGAGTTAGTTTGGAAAACTATCTTGCCTATAGGAAAAGGGATCCAAAATTGGGAAAATGGTCCCCAAACTTGGAAGGACCTTTTCAAATTCATAAAGTTTTAAGAGGTGGAGCATATTGGTTAAAGTCTTTGGAACAACAATTGCATGCCAAGCCTATCAGCGGTCGATATCTAAAGAAATACATTGCTTCTATGTGGGAAAGAGTCAAGCCAATCGACAGAGATAGTTTGCATTAATTTGGTGAAGGTTAAAAGCCTTGAAATAAACAGAACTGCAAATAAAAGCCTAAGAGAAATAGTCTAATTGCAAATAACAGCCTAAGAGCAAAAATTTGATCAAAAGAAAGGATTGTCTACATGATAGAAAAATCAGACACCAAAAGTAGTTTGAATGTCTTTCCACTGGTTTTCCACCTTAGAGATAATCTGGTCTGTAAAGATAAGTTGAGAATGAGTCTTGGCTCATTTCTTCAGAGGTTCTTCCATAGTTGTAGCCAAACTTACAGCCTCTTGATGAACCGCACTCTGTCGTTCAAGCAGACCTTACTCTTTCTGACTCAGTTCAACCATTCTCATCTCTAGTTCCTTTTGCTCAGCCACAATTTCCTCAATATTCTTGGAAATTTGCAAGCTAACTAGATGCTTTTCTTGGATTTGTGCATTTAAAGCATTAATATCTTTGTCCACCACTTGAGCATTTGATTTAATACTCATACATTGCCTCCAAGAAGCAAATATAAATGAAATCTGAAACTTCAAAGTGGAAATTAATCCTGATTGGACCTCGTTCAGAGTGGATGCATTATCGGCAAGAGTATCGATTAAGTCGTTTATCTTCGACAAGGCATCTTCATTGGCTAAAACATCAAAAAGACGATGGCTGAGTAAGCTTTTGAAAACATCAAGGATTGCAGCCACGTCAACACTCGAAGTTGAAAACGATGTCCCTATCGAAGGCCAAGAGAAAGCATTGATGGCCGTCTGAAGTTGTAGAAACTTTTAATTGATATCATCAAAAATAGGCACAAAGAGGTTTGCTTGCTGAGCAGCCAAGATACCTGTAGCCTTTGTTATCGTCTGAGTAACCGATGGGGAAATGGAGGCAGTTGGAAATGTCGATGATCCAGGCATCGAAGAAATAAAGTGGTATGAACAGATGGTGCAGGAGTGGCTTATGATCTTTAACTGGATATGCGGCAACAAGAGAATAGATTTCAGCTGGAGGACAAGTTTCAGCCACTGGAAAAATAGGTAGAGGAATATTGCCCAATTGGTTGGAGGATGACTACTAGAGTTTTCATCAGAATCTTCCTCATTTTGAATATCCCAAGGCTCACTGATGTGCTGTATAGACAAGAAAAAGGTATAAGCCGTTTATAATGGTAACAACATTTAAAGAGATTAAAATCCACAAACATGATGAGACAAAGACACCAATTGATGGGTAGCAACAACTGGAGGACCTTCACCACTGATAGCTCTGTATCAGTTGGCTCATCAACAAGGTCATCAAAAGAGACATTTTCATTTAAAGGATCATCATCCTTACTGACACTTTCCTGAGTCAAATTGATGGTAATACAACCTAAATCCTAATAAGAGGGTAAGAAATGGAATTGAGTAATAAACACAAGAATTGACAAAAGAAGAAATTTACCTTCAGCGACATGGTTCTTGCACTGAAATGATCTTGCGTGCAATACTTTTTCTCCTAGTGGCCTTAGGCTTAGTCGTAAATGTGCCGACTGGAGTAGTTAAAGGAGCCCCATGCTGATCGACCGGCGTGATAAAAGCCTCCTTATCTTCTTCGGATATTGCCCACGGAGCAGTAGAGGCTCCTATCTTAGTAGCCAACCTTTTGGTCGGCTTAGCACTTTCATCAGCTACATGAAGCAAAATCAATAATCAAATACCCTTCAAAAGTTTGTTATCAGCATAAGATGCAATAGCAGAACGGTTCATACCTGGATTCAAAGATGATTGGAAACTGATGATAGTTGAATTAGTCTGGACGAGAGGAATAACGTTTAAAGAAAGACCGATATCAGTTCATTTAACTGAGAATTGGAAGGAAGATCATCAGAGACTCGTTCTAACTGCTTCTTGCTTTCTCGAATTGATGTTCTCTTATAAATAAGAGGAACATCATCTTCTTCATCATCATCCTCAATTTTTTCAACCTCTTCCTTTTCTTATGTTGACATATCCTCGGAAGAATCGTCTGACTCTTCGTCAACATCGTGTTCCTCTGAAGAAGACTCAACAACAGGTTCTTTCCCTTTCTTGCCTCGCGCCGGTTAAGAGGTCCCTTCAGAAGGGGATTGGTTCATTTTCCTGGGGACAGTAGGGTGGCTGCTATCTCCTATATCAATAAACCCAAAAATATGGTAAATAAATTGATATCAGCAGCCAAAATGGCATCAAAGCGAAGATAAGATACCTGGACGATGTGGGCTGTCTGGAGCTAGATGGGCCATGCAGTCAACATATTTAATGCCATCATACAGTTTGGAAACACAATCTTGATACCATGAATCAAAAGAACGAACCAATACAGCATTACAAATTGCAAAGTTGGACATAACAAAATTGTCCATCGATCGCTCAATAGCTTTATCTATCATCTTGATATGGTTTTTTATTACCCTCTTCTTTCTTTCCTTGGCTTCCAAAAAACCATTATCGATGAAGAAAGGGGCTGGAATTCCTTATACCAATCTCAATTGTTTACCAAATTGAGCAGGGGTGTATCGCTCATACCCGCAGACTCCTGAGGGTGAGCTAGTAATCTGACCAACCACATGAAGAAATCGTCCACAAAGAAAACTAGCCCATGTCCTCCAAACATAATCTTAAAAATCTATAGACATCACATCATCTATATGACTAGGGAGGGTTCTAAACCAAGCAGGTCCGAATTCTCTAACAAGAAATGGATGTGAACGTTTGAGATGGACGTAATAAAAAAAGAAACGAAAACAATATATGAAGGAGTAAAGCTTGATTTCTCCCAAAGAAAGACGATGTCCATAGGTCAAGAAAGAAGTATTGGGCCGAACAGGGATAAAAGGAGCAAACTCTGGGAAATAAGCTTGCAGCCACAATTGAACCAACCAGAACAGACCACTAATACTCCAATGAATCTTTTTACCTACCGTAGTAGACATCAATCTATACAAGCTACCCAACAATAAAGGTGTGAGTGCATATTCCCTACCATGAGCTAAGCTAATAGCTAAGTTCATGTATTCCTTGGTTAAGGAAAGACTCGAGACACAAAAAACATTGTGGGAAAGCCACATCCAGAGGAAAATAGCTAACTCTTTCAAATCGAGCAAAGTGTTATCATTTTTAGATTGCAATTTGAGGAAATATCCATCGAAAGTGTCGGAGTACTTTGAAGAAGAAAGTTCAAGGGTCAAACTAGTAGGGTTATGATAGGTCAAAGCATTGGCATGACTGCCAATCGGCGGAAGGCCTATTAGGCACATTCATCAAAAATGGTAGGGGCCATCATTTTAGTCCTCAGCATAAAGGCATTGGTAGTAATCGACCAGAAAAAAAAGACAAATGCCATCGATCCACCTTAGGAGGATCTTTGGACATATGGATCATCAGTTCATAAATACCTTGCCGCCTCCACTGATCGGCAAAAGAATTTGACAAATGGTCAACCCATGAAGCCTAGTCAGCATGAACAAGAGTCTGCCAGGATCTAATCGGCAAACCAGATTCATGCCAGCCTTTCTAGTTTAGAAAAGGCGAACTGAGCAGCAACTTTTTCGAATCGTCAATCGGGTATCCTTTTAAGGGTTGAGGACAAACCCTAAAAGACGGATCCAAAATATGGGCTAATAGGTTTTGGGCGTTTCTTGTAAGGAATCAGAACGCGAGAATCGATAGGATTGACATGGGCCATAAGATCACTAACGCCCCATCGAGGATTAGCAGGACAATCGACCCCTTCACCCTCATCTCCCTGTTGAATAACTCTTTCTTCACCATGATTCTAGAAAAGTGTAAGGAAGGAATAAGCAGAAATTCTAGGGTTTGTTGTGATCAGTGAAATATGAAAATGCGCTGATAAAGAGCAAACATAATTCAATTTAAGCTCAACCTCAATAAAATGGTTAAAAGCTAGAACATTAGAGGTTGAGCTGGATAGTTATTAACTCGCACGACTATACACATCATGCGAGTTAAAAGGGGCAATGTTGGCATCAGTATTTTCACAAATAACATCTGGACACGTGGCATGATGATAACTACAAAAGAAGTGTATTAATAAAGGAAGTGGGAAAAGACACGACTGTTACGGTTATCGTTAGTTACCAAATAAAAAGAGGAAGATACGTGATTGAAAGAAAAAATGCGGGAATCAAAATATTTGAATGACCCGTACAAGGAGGAAAACTGCTAAAGGCACGACCAAATCAACAATGTCAGACAACGTGAAGACAGGGCAAAAAGATCGGCATCAGCGGTTGATAAGCAGTTTTCGGAGTAGACAGTTATCAGCACGATTGAGGAGACTTCAGATGAAAACGGCCGATCGTGGAGCCTAAGAAGTTATTCCTAATAAAGATAAAAATGAGCAGTTGTAGAAAAGAGACGGTTACAAATGATGCAAGTATAAAAGGAGGGCAAGGCAACAGGGAAAGGGGTCGTCAATCCATCAACAAAACTAGAATAAGAAGATAGTCTGTTCAGCTCTTTCTTTGAGTCAGTCTATTAGATTATTTGTCTCATATCGATATTAACCCAGTACGCTGTCGTGCCTGTGTTCGTTGTATTGTAAAGATTGTTTTTCTCATCTCAGCTTTAGATTTGTTCAGTATATTATCATCAGTTAGTTTCCTTTTTAGCAAAGTTTTCAAGCTCGAGAGAAAAAAAAGATTCCGCCCTGTTCATCGGTTGTGTCACAGGCACATGATCGATAGTGAGTTTGCCCAACAATGCTAACAGTTATAGAGTTGCTAAGAGCAAAGTAGCTATGCATCATCTTCTCTCAGTTCCCTCTTTGTAAACAACAAAAGAATTGAAGAAGAGCAGAACCCAAAGCTCTGCAAACCCCTCTTCGCCTGCATTAGGAAATCCGTGCAAAGCACTCCTTATTAATTTTGGGCACTCTTCATCGTATTAATGATCTGTTCCATTCGGGTTTTTTTTGCTATTAAGTTTCCATCTTCTTAGAACCCCAGTGTTGTAAGACTTGTTACGATCACGATACAGACCACCTCTCTCGTTTCTATTATGCTCCTGTTTACATGTTCTTATCATTCTTCTTGTTCATGTTTGTTGTTGGTTGTCAATGCTGAAGATAGTAGGTACCACGTCATACAGACATCTCATATAGTCAAACCACCACTGTGCCGCATCAACATCAGTACTTTGAGATGAAAGTGTGTCAATGTTGTGCTATGCAACAGAAGCTGGTGGATGTTTGGACAAAAGTTAGCCACCGATTTAAGCATTATTGTAGAAGACAACCATGAAATTGCTGCTTTGATTTTCCACCTTCGTTGATCATCGATCGTAATTTAAATGCTGGGAACATCTTCAAATTGTTAGCAGTCGCACTTTATTGAGCCAAAAAGTCCTCAATTTCATAAATGTGTTTTGTTTCCTCGAACCTTTCGATGCTATACAGTTTTGAGTATACTTCTGTAATGGCCGCTAATCCATGGACTAGAGACAGTCCTCGATCTATGTACATACACCATAACTATCTGTCCTCCCCTTTTATCTTCCATTTCGATTCCATCCATGCCCCTCATTTTTTCTATATGGTCCTCGTAAAAGGATTCCGTGTTTCAATAGGTTCTTTTCGTCAATTTCATCCACTAAATTCAATTGGAGAAGGGAAAATAATTTTGATGGTGAGTCAAGTGGCATAACCGTCAAAATTTAACATCTCTCACCATCTATTCGGCGTCTCCCCGATGCCAACCAGCCCTAGCCACCAACAAGCCAACCATCGCAAAGAAGACAACCACCACCTAAGCCCACTTCAGTTTGCAACCACCACCATCGCACCACCTCTAACCACTGTCCCCGCCCATGGGATTAACGATGACACCAACGCTAAAGACAACTATCACCACCCATTGTTGCCCACTTCGCCATCGCCATTACCACCACTACCTCGCCAACCCCGCACCGTCGTCTCATATAGTAAATGCCATCATCGCCTTGCCAACCCTGAACTGCCACCACTGCCTCCCCTCCTCAGATCTGCTACCCACCTTCTCCTCTGCTTGGATCTGCTACCTACCACCATCATCACCACTATCCTTCACCCTTCAACCCCATCTTTAAACGACCAAACCCTACTGTCATCATCAACCATCCAAAACTCAGAGCGATGGCAAGTGGTTGATTTAGGGAGAGGGAGGAGCTTGATAGGGTTTTTTTTTTAACCTTATCCAATTAATGCTACTTTTTTGCCCTTCACTAATTGGATTCTCACGGATTAGATGACATAAATGACCTATTGGAACATAAAATCTTTTATAAAAAAATAAAAAAAAAATCAGAAGAAGAAGGAGGAAATCAATATGGAAAGAAAAGGAGGACGATTATTGCTATTTTCCTTGACTGTTTTGTTAGTCTAGTTATAAGGTTGAGGCATATGCATGTAACAAATCGCGTGCTATGTCCAGCCTATTTCATCCCCTCTTCCAGGAACAGAACTTATTTCGACACCGGAGATCGTTGGCATTTTTTACAGCAGCATAGAGACTTGGTGTGGATGTATAGCTTCAAAGGATGCCCCCTGAGGTCATTTTCATCATTATGCTGCTACATCAGTGTTTCACCTCTTATATACTTTTTGGCAGTTTTTTTTTATAGGAGGCTCAAAAGTGTTTTGGAGAGTTAAGATAGCGTTTGCCAATCATAAATATCTTTGCATTTTAGACTCCAAAAGCAGAAATCTGTGTTTTGGTATTGAAGGACCGCTTTTCGCATAATCACTTTTGTCATAATTTGTTGTGCAAAAGTAATTATAGGATAAGCAATGCCAACCTGGTCCTCAATATTATCAGAGAGTTGTTATGTTCCAGGTTTAGCATACCCTTTGATCATTCTAGCTGCAGCCAAAGAGTCCCAAAGTAAAAAATAACACTTAATATTTGAATAGTAAAACAATGTAACTCAATGTTTAAGGTTGAACAGCTTATTTAGAATAAATGTGCTAGTCAAATTATGAAAATGTGCAACTCACTTTTCGCAGTTGTGCAATTGGTTTTCAATTGATGCAAATCAAGTAATTACTGAAATTCATGTCAATTTTACCTGAGATTCCAGAATATATCTTCATCATGCAACAAAACTGACTTGGTCAAGAAAGTACCCGGTAGAAAAGGCCAACCTCATACAGTTAGATAACGTTTGAAATCACTTTTAGTTTTGATTTTTCTATTTTCAAAAAAACAAAAACAAAAACCTGATTAGTTTTTATTTTTTACAAAAATAAATCAGTGTTTGAATACCCAATTTTTATTTTGAAGTTTTTCTTTGGTGATGGTTGCGGTGACGGTGGCCGGTCGGCGGTGGTGGTACCGGTAGTGGCCCGTGGCCGACGGTGACTATGACGGTAGGGGATGGTGGTGGGGTGGTCTCAAAATAAAAATTAAAACTCTAAAATAGGAGTTTTCAAAAACAACGCTATTTTAAAAGCTAATTTTCAAAATTGAAGAAAAAACGAAAATTGTATATCAAACACGTTTTTTTTTCTTCTTCAATTTATAAAATTGGAGAAAAAACTGAAAATCAAAACGTTTTCAAATAGAACCTTAGTTTTCACTAAAGCTGTCAATGTATGTAGATGTCACTGATTATAAAACTATGTAGCCCGTACGGCATTTGACCGTCTTGAGGGCCCTACTTTTCAAGACACGTCAGCAAAATGTTTAATGGTCAAAGTTTCAATCAGTGGAGCGCACGAAGCTAGATTGCAACTCCGCGGGATTTGGTTGGCGACGGAGGCTTCATTCATTTGCCATTTTTGTTTCACGTCCCAACTTCATATTTGCACCATTTAATCTTCTAATTGCCAAAGGAGAATATGTGAAATCATATATTCTTTTAAAGTTCCTCCATGTTGACATATTTCTGCTTTCTTTATCGTTACAAATACATGAAAGGATATACAATAAAAGGTGTCTTGGATCTAAAGGTAGAGTAATGATGTACTTTGCACCACCATCACTCAATTTTGACACCCACCTTGACGCAGCATGCTATGTCATACCCCATCTCATCACGAAGTCCCACCAAACTAAACCACCACGGTGGAACATTTGAAAAAGAGATCTTGTGTGTTCTTGCGTGAATTGAAGATGGAATAGTAGTCGACATCGGCTTGGAACAGCGCAAAGGAGAGTTAAAAGGTCGGACAGTGGGTGACTTGAAACGGTAAAGGGTGGTGGTTCGTGGGCTAAAATGGTGGGGGTGCATCAGGGTGGCTTCAAATGGTGGGGGTGGCGGGTTGGCTTGAAGCGACGTGTGGTTGTGGGTATGATTGGGTGTTGTTTGAGATTAATTCCAGATCAAGTACAACAGAGATGCGGATCTGCTCCCATATCACTTCCCGCCTTTGATAGAGAAAGTGCACCGACAAGAGGACTCTTACCGTAATAAAATGGTCCGAAAGACAGAGCTTGATACACATCACTATTTATTCTAACTCAAACTGTTTAATCTCTCAGATGATGGACACTGATGATATATCTGATAGGGTGGCACCGATATTCTATGATATTTGTCATTTTGCAGCGTTACACTATTACAGTATTGACAGAATTAGCGTTACACTATTTCAGTATTGACAGAATTACAGTCTCGCAACTTCAAGAGGCCAGGTTCCTAGCAACTTTTGCATGTCATGCCCGCTGCGACGTATATCAAGACTGGGTTAATGCGCATATGCTGCCACGAGCTCCCTCCCCCCCCCCCCATATTTTGTTATTTTGTACTAATGCAAAAACTCTTCTTTTATCGGTGCCACGAGATAGTTGTATTTGTATTATATTTGTGAATTCAATGGCGAGTATTGTTATGAACTTACTTATAAAGCCTTTAAGACTGCCTCTGACAACCTTTTGTAACCTCTAATTATCAATGTAATTCTCATAATTATCAACAAAAAAAATCAAAATCAGTTTCTAACATTAGTTTTAATCCATTTTATCCTTACTCGGTTTATTGGATATATATATATATATATATATATATATATATATATAGAGAGAGAGAGAGAGAGAGAGAGAGAGAGAGAGAGAGAGACCCAAAGGACAACTTAAAAGAGACGATTTTACTCCGTATAATCTATTTAGTTTACTTCATGATAACAATATCTGATATAGTCTATATAATTTCTAAAAGTCAAGGTTCTCATAAATATGTGCAAAACATTCTGGTTGTCTATTACTCCACTTGAGATCAAGTGATGAAACGAAGTCATCTTTATCACCTCATAGGCATTTAACATAGAGAGGGCTAAATGAGTTGCTTTTATCAAAACTGTCCGGTTCGGATGAATTATGAATTCACCCGGTCACAGACATTTTTGAGATTTGGGATAGTCAGTGGACATGAGTGTAATTACCCCATAACCTAAAGGAGTTTGGAGATATCATCGCATACTGATAATATCTGCCGGATGGAAGTGCAGATGTCAAATTTTCATCTGTCAAAATCCGAGTTCTCATTCAGATAATAGTCATATTTAATAGGGTTAATCAGAGTTGAAGCATCTATCAGCAAGCAGTACATCAAACGGCATCCTAGGGAAAATAAGGAAGAAATAAGTAGCGCTAAACATGTTATTTGTCAGAGAAAGGTACCAGAGTTTCAACTTAATCTCCCAAGGATCAGAAGATTAAGAACTACAGGGCCTTGCCTGCCATATTTCGTAATTTGACAAGCATCTCTGAGGCAGCCGAATCTCTTGCTTCGCGAGGACTGGCCTCCAACTCTCCGCCACATGAGCACTGGGATTCAAATGCTTTCACAGTTACGTTTGCCAGGAAACCACCTGCAAAGACAGATAGTTACAGATGGGTGTATTGTTAAAAGTATGTAGTCGCACATGTATTCAGAGACATCAATGGACATCCTGAAGCAGTTACAAGGACTAAAATCCTCTCTTCATCATCTCCTTTTTACTTCATTGAGAAAAGAAACCACTGATTCGCTCTAGCACACTGTTACTGAATGTGTGCCTGCACCTAACCGCGCACAGGCCGGGGGGGGGGGGGGGGGAGCCCTAGGCTCCAAGCACAGATTATGTTGGAGCCAACAATTGTAATGGTATTTCTATTTCTACTAAATAAGGATGTAATCTATAGTTCAAGAAAATACTGCAAGAGCTAACTTGCACAGGCATGGTGGGAGCAGGAGCGGATGCACGGTTCCAGAGAGGGAGGGTCACTATTTTTGTGGGTTATGGGGTGGGAGCAGAAGGGTGCAAGATCAGGAGTGAAGTTTCAGGGTGAGAGTGTGACTGCGTGACTGCTGCCTACACAGAGACAATGTCCCATACTAAGCCCTAACCTTTATATTTTTTTAAGCACGTGGGCTAAACTACAAAGAGAAAAAGGTAAGATGTAGAGGAACTCTGCTCGCATACTCGCTTCCTTTTAACTCTTGCTGCCTCTCAGTAGGGACTTAGATTCTCTCTTCAGAGGTCCAGCTACAGTCTCTCTATCCCTCCCTCTTCTCCTTTCTTCTCCCGATCTTAGGAATTGCGACAAATTGGATTTGGAGCTCTTATCTTCGCGCAATGTAAGTTTTTTTTAGGAACATTCTCCTTGTATCACGTAAGCTTCAACTTTGTATATCCTAGTTCCCCAACTTAGTAGGTTTCTTCATTTAGAGTCCAACTTTTTCAAATTGGGTATATAAGATCCCAGAATGTATTACTCCTTACT
This sequence comes from Escallonia herrerae, assembly GCA_033070095.1. Classification (NCBI taxonomy): domain Eukaryota; kingdom Viridiplantae; phylum Streptophyta; class Magnoliopsida; order Escalloniales; family Escalloniaceae; genus Escallonia; species Escallonia herrerae. The sequence goes on from JAVXUP010001086.1 coordinate 39,452, forward strand.
CCGTATTACCATTGTATTACCATTGACAGAGTCCTGATCATAAATCTCTGACTTTTCAAATATATAGTTTCCCCCTCGTTTCGACATTCCTTTCGGGGATGTCTTCTTTCTGGGTTGTCTCCTTTCCTTTGTCTTAATTAATGTTCTGCCTCAGCTCTGGTTTTACCAAAACGTAACTAGAAATGGCTGAATTTAGTTACAGTACATTGCTAAAATGTACCATACAATGCTATCTTTAAGAATGTGTTGCTGAATATTGTTAACTTTTATGTAAGTTTTTCGTGTATTTTATATTTATTTGCACCTTGCTTTGATGAGGTGTGCACCCGTGTTTACGCCCAAGGTCCATGAACCCGTTGGCCTTATTTTAGCCCAATTGAAATCTCATCTCTGCATGTGCAGCCAATAAATCAACGAAAACATTTGGCATTTGAAAAAAAAAAGTAGTACAGATAAAGGAGTTAAAACAGCACTGGCAACAGAGGAAGCCCAGAAGCAAAGATTTGTCACCCAAATTTTTTTTTCCGCAAGGTTGATTGTGCAAGTGGGTATCGAAAACTTCCGAATTTACATGAGCCAAAAAATCGGAGAAAATCAGCCCAAGGATTGAGTATCATTTTCATTGTCAGAAGGATGCCAGTAAAAAGGTAAATTTCCAGATATTTTGGTAGATTTGCGACATCACCCGACATGTTACTGGGGAAAAAATAAACAAAAAGAAAAATCTTCTAAAGGCAACCCAGCAGATGCTTACTTAGAACACAACCATGCCTTCTCTGGATTCCCACGTTTAGGCTGCCAGCGACCGCAATCTCACTGGACCACCGGTCATCAAGCGGGAGTTTTCCAGAATCTTAGAGGAGTCAACTACGTCACCAGAATATTCCCACCAGTGCAGCGAAGCTGCCGGCAGCCACCTATATCACCGCATTTGCAAGTTTACATAAAAGTACCAATATCATCAAGGGATTTTGAGACCACGACCTCAAGGTAAATCGTTAGGTTTGTTATCTACAAGCTACGTGATTCAATTTACTTTTTAGGACTCCAGTTCCAAACTTCATTGTGTATCCAACAAAACAAATGGAATTCTACTAACTACCATTCCAGTTCCAGTCAGACCCTATTAGGAAAAATATCAGCATCTAAGGAACCCTGCAGTTATATAACCTCTAACTTGCTTAATGCGGCATAACCATTTCAAGGCTCATAAGAATCTGTAATTATAAAATAGCACTAAAAAACTCCAGGGCCAAGATGATCACTTCAAAGACTTGACAAGAATGGAAGTGACAAGATGGGAACAACTAATTCCAGAACTTACTTGACATGGAGCTCGCAAAGTGATAATTGCCTCAGACAATCTCCTCCGTTTCACATATCGTCGCAAGCCTTCATCTCCAGCAAGTTGGCTAGTCCCATGAGCTTGAAATTTTCCCTCTAAGCAGACATCATTGCAACATTCTAAAACAACTTCTAATTTTAGAGCCAACTCAGCCAAGCCATCTTCTTGACCTATTAGACGAATGAGGTCAAGTACTTTGATTGGTCCGATGTCGTTGGATCTTAATTTTGGAATCCTTCTAATTAAGTAATGTACAAAATCTCCATTACAAATCAGGATATCAATCACAATGAGACTGGCCTCACTATCACAAACAGAGTATCATAAAATACCTTCAGGTGCCTCTTTACCAGATAAAATGAGAATTGATTGAATTACATATCTTTCAATATTCATGGTATCACCTCTCAGAAACCAAGAGATTGCTTCATCAATGCCAAAACCAAGGGACTTTTGCCAATGTTTTGCCTCCCCGACCAAATTTCTTTCATTAGTTAAATTACAACACGGACACAGATCAAAATAGAAGCTAAGAACTCAAACACCGAAATGTGTTTTCATGAGAAGTTATAAAGAGCCGAGAGAACTTGAAGGATAATAAGCCGGCATGCCTTAACAAGAGCAATGCTTTAGAGATATCTAATCCTGCAGGACCATATATTTGTACCTATTCACCAGAATAACAGAATGATACAAAAACTTAATTTTCTTCTTAAACATAATTACTTATCGTTCAGTTAGGAGTACATATATTAGGAAAAGTATCAAGTTCTTCGCGTACGAGCAGGTAAACCCCGTGTACAAAGTCTCAGTACCCCGCTGTACCGGCTCACAGCTTATTTACAACATTTGCGATGTTGTGCCTACTAAACTGAATCCACTTTTGACGTCTCCACTTATATCTGGGCATTTAAGCAAAAAATATTGAAAAGAGAAAGATAGTGGACTACAGGAAAAAACACAAGACCTCAATAAAAGAAAATATAAATATACCATCCATGATTGTCTGGATCTTTTTATCGCATACTGCTATTTCATCTTGTAGATAACGAAGCTGATCGGACTGCAAGGACAGACAAAGAACATAAACATCATCTCTTAACATGCAAGTCTATTAATACTTTCTTGCAGAAAAAACACATATAGAACAAATGAAAAATGGTAAAGTGACTATCTGAAGGTTCACTTAAGACAATTAGATAAAACTGCAGTCCAATTCCAAGGACAGCCATATAATGACAATGGAGTTTCTCTACGAATACATGGAATAGGGAAGGCTGTATAATGACCATGGAGTTTCTGTGTGTATATATGAGATTAGGTCTAAGCTGTAGCTCATAGATTCAGTTACTTAAAATCGTTACTGGAAGGTTTCAAACCACAGCACATTCAAGGGTGTCCTGCAATGACGTTAATCTCTTGAACAGAAAGCAAGGACTAATTGACCCTCTCTTCGGAGACAGGCATCCTTGTGAAACCATAGGATAACTTTGCGTGTGTACGTGCGTCTGAAAATATAGGTAAATATATATGGGAGCCCATCCCCAGCCAAGGTTCGGATGGCTCCAATTTTGCCAACTCACTTCAGTTTGACCAAAATGTCCCTCAATCCCATTTCCAGTAAGGTGTCTGTTAGACCGATCCAGTGTTATTAAAGGCGCAGGCGCACCTAAGGCGCAAAAGGTTCCTGGAGCCTAGGCGCAAGGCGCAGGCGCGCGCCTTTTCGAAGTAAGGCGCAAAATTAATATGAATATAAATAAATAAATAATGGTACAATAAAACAATAAATTTATGTAAAAAAATTTAGAAATCACAATTAATAAACTTTCAAACACTAGAAAAATTTTCAAATTTCATAACATCATCATATTTAACAAGCTTCCAACATTAGAAACGTCTTAAATCAACTGAAAAATAACAAATCGCTAAGTGAACATAACACCACCATATGTCATGCGACCTATCCACTCATGCAAAGCACTATAAAATGTATTCCGCAACAGCTTATGGCATGATTGTGGAATTGCAAGAACAATATTAGAGAAAAAATATAACAAGGTGTAGCATTTAAAGTTAATGTACATAAAAAATTGGAGTTTACTGTTGGGTGGACTGTCAAAGTCAAGAGTGGGAAAATCATCAAATTACACACACACACACAGAGAAAGAGAGTTGGACGGTGGACAGTGGACCGTGGACTGTGGACCGTGGAGTGAAGCAGCTTCATTTCGAACAGCCAAGCAGCAGTAGCAGATAGGAGCAGCAGCGAAGGTGCGAGAGCGCGACAGTGACGGCAAATGGAGCATTAGGGGGCCGGTGGCGAGACAGGCGATGGTGGCGGCCGGCGGCAAGAGGGGTGATGGTGGCGGAGCAAGGGAAGAGATCAGGCGAGGGTTGAGATTCGTGACTTGTGCGACTGAGTTAGGATTCAGGTGCTGGGATTTTGATTTAGGGATTTTGGACATGAAATCCAGATGCAGATCCAACGGTTTACATAAAACCACACAGGCAGATCCAACGGCCAGACTTCGTGCGCCTTAGTGAGCGCCTCCACCGCCGCTTGGCGCCTAAGCGCACTAGGCACGCGCCTTATTGAACGCGCTGCGCCTAGGCCTAGGCGAGGCGCAATTTGTGAGCCTGGGTGCGCCTTGCGCCTAGGCGCGCTTTTAATAACATTGGACCGATCCAAATGCACAAACAAACAATGCGTCAAAACGCCTGCACACATTTTTTCATCAAATCCCCCGTTACTTCAGTTTCATATTATACAGAGTTAGTTGTGCTCCACCTATTAACCTTAGTTGCACAAAGTGGGGGCGGGGGCGGGAGCGCGTAAGCACCAAGAAGAATCTGAGGTTGGGAGCAGCTTGAATAAATAAATGCGTAAAGAGTATTATCATTTGTTTAGGATAGTTTACATAGATAGGAACAACAGACAAGGAGACTTTAAGGACTTGAAGGAAGAGAGAAACAAGGAACTGAGTTGAAAAGAGCTCGATTTTCATGTATTCTATCACTTGTTCCATGCATCTCTATCCAGCTAGCGGGATCAAGTTCCCATCTTAGCTTGGGACGAGATCCCATGGAGCTCCTAACTTGGGATCGCAAAAGCGAGTTTCCGAGAGAGAAACGTGACCATATTAGGAGTTTCCTGCAACTAAGCTATTAACTACCACCACCACAACACTATCCCTTAAATAATATTATTTCCCCAATACCATCTTTAACATCAACGTTTTTGTCTTCCTATATCTTCTTCAGCATTTAACTAAGTTTCAAAAATAAAGTCAAACCCTAACAAAACACAGGCAAACAGAAAACATATAAGATTTTGAAGAAAAAGACCAGATCAAATAAAGACGTGAAAATATGGTGGCCAGAGAGAGGAAAAATCATAATCAACTGATTAGAGAAAAACACAATAGAACCCAATCAGTTGGGTGCACGATCTGGTGTTTGGTGAAACTTAGGGAGGTTTTAGTGCAGCGGAGAAGTGGTGATTGGCGACGGTGGAGTTGTGGCAGATTCAGCAACTTTGCGATCTGATGGTTTGTAGGTGCACAGGGAGGGTTTAACGGTGAAGGGTTTATTGGTGGTGGTGGTGGAGCAATGGTGGCGGGCAGTGGGGGCTGATGGTGGTCGAGCTGGGGAAAGAGACAGTGGATTCTGTGTTGTTGTTTAGGGACTTTGGCGTGGCGGTGGAGTGACTATGGGCTCAGTGGTGGTGGGAACAGAGTTGTGGGGCGCTCGAGGGGGGGCCGGGCCCGGGGGGGGGGGGGGGAGTGGCAAGGGAAAAGAGAGAGAAGGGAGAAAATGCAAGTGTATTGTGGACTTTAAATATTGCGCCAAATTAAGTGGCATTGGCTATGAAGCATAGGTGCCGTAGTTTGGCTGAGCAAGGGCACCGGGTGGGCGTCGGGTGCGGCATGGGTGAGCACTGGGTGCGTGTCTGAAAATATTATTATTATTTTTTTAATTAATTATCTGGACCTTGGGTGCAGCCGGAACACGCCAAGCATACGGCTAGAACACGTACCTAGGGTTTTTCTGGCAAAGAGAAGTGAAAGAAGAAGAAGAAGGAGAAGAGAAGAAGCAACAACCTCGGCCGGTAGCGGCGACAGTCTTCCGGCAGCAGAGGCGACCGGCAGGGGATAGCGGCGAGGGCTTCTGGTGGCAAAGCTATTGTCACAGATCTGTTTGTCAACACATCTGCTTGTTTAGGCGACGGTTGGTTAAAAGCTAGGGTTTTAAGTGTGTACCCAACTTTCTATTTATTATGTTTGGGTCCCTGTTTTATGGACAATCTTTTAAACATTCCCCACTACTTTCAATTGTAAGTGTACCCAACTTTCTATTTATTATGTTTGGGTCCCTATTTTTTGACAATCTTTTAAACTTACCCCACTACTTTCAAGAAATAACAAAACATGTACAAAATTTAGCATATTTGGCTATGCATTTTTAATATTTCTAAAGTAGCCCACCAAATTAACAAACTATCTTATCGTTTGTCTACAATAGCATTATTATTGTTACACATATATAATATACTTCAATAATTTTTTGCCACATCACCGCCGCACCTGTATCTTGTTTTTGGAAAAATGATGTACCCCCGGATCCTCACTCGTATTGCATCTGCACCCGCACTGGAGTCCAAAAATGACATACCAGTGTATCCTCACCCGTATTGCATCCGCACCCACACCGGAGTCCGTGCTTCTTAGGGCACTAGCTTTAAACTTTTTAAGAAAAGCATCTCGGACCGTCCACGTAGGGGGGTGAAATTGGTTAAACCTCCTCTAGAATCTCCCTGAACAAGATCCACAGACCTTGGACTTGTATTTCAAACCAAAGGTCATCCAATTAAGTTGCAGGCCCCATCCTGCACCCTATCTCGACACACTAGCTATGCCACTGACATTGCAAAACGCAAATAAAATACACCTCAACTGGACGACTGCCCTTGCAAAATAAAATACAAATAAGTTGCAGACCCCCGCACCCGTGGATCGGACGACTGGCCTTGCAAACTCAATTTGCTACTAAATACCATGCAGCTGTCAAAACGGTAATTAGACAACTTGAGTCATGTACTCTTTCAGCCAGGATTTCGTTCATGATACGAGAGAAACTGAAAATTAGAGTAGCATGTGCCACTCCAGAAACCTATCCCACGACTTGTCAAGAGTTTTTTCTGTAAGCCATGTGGCAGTTAACTCGCTAAATCTACCTCTCCACCCAAAAATAATACTCACAGAATGTTTTTAAACATAGACTACTTATATCATGAAATTTACATGGTGAACTGTTCAAATAATAATATCCACATGGTACTGGTATTGCCATTTTTTACTTTGCAACATAACCCCCCATGTCACGACCCGAACCCCAGTTGGACCCGTGAGCTAGGTCTGTAACCGGCCGCAGGCCCATGGGACTCTCACCAAGGGCTATGCCAAGCCTTACTCACTAAAACAATTACAACTGCAGAAACTAAAACTTTAACAACTTCAATACATTTTCGTTCCTAGTTTCCGCGCACAACTTCTTACAACCACCCTTATGCTAGAATTCAAACTCATCTAATGCAGTCTCCAGAGCTTCATTGTAAAATTGCAATCCCGTGCTCGTCACCATAACCTTACTTTCAAAACTAAAACCATAAGTAAGGAGGTGAGCTTTCGTATGCTTAGCAAGTAATCAGTGATCCAACCAGCAGGACCATAGCGTACAAATATATCTCGTAGCGTAACAAATGCCTCAATTTTCACCCTTTCCCACTTATTAGTTCATAACCTCTTCCTATGGCTAGCTACCCTAACCCGATATAAGGATTTTACTCAACCTCCAAAAATGCATTTATGTCGCAGATTTCTCAGTTCTGAAAGTGCACTACGATGGTCTCTCAAACTCAATGATTCCCCAGCACTCAATCGCACGGTCGGCTAAGTTCGTCACAGGGTATATAAAATTACTAAAATACCCCTCACAATCATCGCACGAGCAAAAATTTCGGTAACACTTCAAAATAACTTTTTATCTGAACTAAACTGATTTTCAGGCCAAAAAGTCCTTGGAGAATTTTTATACTCTAAAATTGCCCTCCGATATTTTAATGCGCACTAGGCAACAAAAATTACCAAAAATAGTAAACGACAGCGAAAGGATAAGAAACTTTAGACATTGAAGTCTCTCAACAGTACGAGGTCACCATAGAATTTCTGGACAAGAATAACTTGACTTGTTATATAAATAAATCGAGAACCTTTTTTACTGATAAAATCATTTAACTCCCTTCATGGACGCAGAAAAATCTAGAAAAATTCCACAGTGTAGCACCTCGCAAAAATAATGGGGGTTACTCTTTTGCACTTGATCAAAATCTGCTTAGAAATGACTCTTAAAAATGGGGATGGGACTGCTGAAATCGAGGGCCCTTTAGCGACACTCTCCATCTTCTTCCTCAAGAACCTTCTTCCACAATACTCCTGCACACCCATCTTCAACCAGCTGAACCACTACACACACTCTCTACCAACCATGTCCCTCTGACCCCTCTCCCCCCCCCCCCGCGACGCGCGCGCACGGAAACACTCACTGAACTTCAGTTATTAATCACTCAAACTTCACACACACACTCACTTGTTCTACAAACATACAATACACACCTATATACGCACAGATCACACACACTCACATATACACACAGATCATTCTACAAACACACACATGCACACCCTTGGAATAACACTCGTGCTGTGTGATTTACACACATGCACACATTGGACAGACACCTGCTCTAATACGCACACAAACAGTGAACACCTACAAACGCAGAGATTACACATATTACATACACTGATTTAACACCTCCACACACTAATTTCACTCACAATACACACACATACACTAGTTGCACTTCATCAACACACACAGAGACACTCACCATACAAACACTGAACACCACTGCTCAAACGCGCACACACCTACACTTAACTGAAATACACCCACTGATCTTAGTTGCACAAAGAGGGGGCGAGAGCGGGAACGGGAGCGGCGGAGCCTAAGCACATGGAAGAATTTAAGGTTGAGAGCGGCTTGAATAAATAAATGCATAAAGAGTACAACCATTAGTTTAGTATAATTTACAAGAGAGAGAGCAAGAGAGAGAGAGGAGGGTAACCAGCAACAACAGACAAGGAAGCATTAAGGACTTGAAGGAAGAGAGAAATAAGGAATTGAGTTAAAAAGAGCTTGATTTTCAGGTACTCTCTTACTTGTTCCATACATCTCTGTCCAGCTAACGGAATCGAGTTCCCATATTAAATTGGGACGAGACCACATATTAGCTTGGGACAAGATCTCATGGAGCTCCTAACATGAGATGGCAAAAACGAATTTTCGAGAGAGAAGGGATATTAGAAGTTTCCTGCAACTAAGGATCACACAATACCCACCTACAAGCACTAGAATCCACATCTAAACATATTAAAACACCCAATTGACACTAATCTAGCCCATAAATTCAGGAACTAACACACTCTACTAAGTTTTCTTGCAATCAAAACTCCCACTTCAAGGAGCTGAGATACCTCTACTTCCTCATCCTTTATCAAAATTTCCTCTCTCAATTTTCCTCTACACTCACTACTCCTTTTAAATCCGAAGGAAAACCCTAATCAATTCACCACCTCTTTCTCTAACCAAATGCATGCCAAGCCATTCCACCACCTTCAAAAATTGAGTTTTAGGTGGCTTAGAAAGGGGTGAAGTGGCAGATAAAATCATTTAACGCCCTTCGTGGACACGGAAAAATCTAGAAAGAAATCCATATGTACGTCTTGCAAAAATAATAGGAGGTACTCTTTTGCAGTTGATCAAAATCTGCTCAGAAATAGCTTTTAAAAATAGGAGATAGGACTACTGAAAATTGGGGGCCCTTTAGCCCGTCGTCTTCCTCAAGAACCTTCATCCACAATACTCCTGCACACCCAGCCGAACCACCACACTAATAAACACATGTTGCACCCATTAGTTCCCTCTGTGATACGCGCGCGCACATACACACACACTGTGAATGTAACACCCCGTTAAATTTTTCTAGTACGTTAATTTATCATAAACAATCATTTTTGGGTCTTCTCGTAATATTAGAAAATTTTGGGTAAATTTTGAAAAATACCTAAAGTTGAAGGGGGGGTTTGGTAATTTTCCTTTTAGGGTTTATGAGTGTGTGTGTGTGAGGGGACCAGCAGTCCCCAAACTTTTCTCTTCCTTCTTTCTTCTGATACACGGTAGAAAGAGAGAGAGAGAGAGAGAGAGAGAGAGAGAGTGGAGAAAATTTTCCCGGCGAAGTTTTCTGGTTTACTATTTTAGCCCGTTTTCTCTAATTTGTTCACTATTTTATGGGAGCTGTAAGGGGTGTTGATGGGATGTGTCTGTTCTGCAAAGTATGTTCGTTTTGTGTGATGTGTGAGGTGTTTTGTGGGGAGTGCCAAGGCTGCCGAAAGACAACCGTGTATGTGTGTTGTGTGTGCATGTCTAAGAGAAAGAAGGAAAAAAAGAGAGGGAGGTACTGCTGTTGAGCAGAAATTGTGTTCGTGTATAGTGAGTTTTGGTGAGGGTGTGTGTATGGGAGAGGGAAGGCTATCGAGGCAGCTTGTGTGTGTTTGTTTTGTGTGTTTGTGTATGTATATGTGTGTGTATACGTGACAGGGACGGTACTGCAGTAAAAACAAGATTTTTGTCTGAATTGTATGAATTTTGTGTGTTATGTGGGTTATACGTGTGAATGTGTGTATGCATTATGGGTTCGGGGGTGTAGTGAGTGTGGTGTGCTTGTATATGTGTGTGTATAGTGTGTTTTCTTGGGGGGGGGGGGGGTGTTTGTGTGTATATGTGTGTGCGTGAGGCTGCCGAGGGGCGTGCCTGGATGAGTTTGTGTGGGTGTCTATTGTGTGTGTGCTGAGTGCGTGATTGAATGTTTGTGGGTGTGTGCGGTGATTGTAGTGTATGTGTGTGGTAGGTGTCTAACGTGTGGGTGTACTGGGAGTGTTGGAGTGTTACGGAGAATGAGGAAGAGAAGAAGACAAAGTGGGAATTGGGTACGTGCAGATTGGGTGGTACCCTGTGCTTGCATAGGTGTACCACGGGTTTGCATTATGTTCGGCACATGCGATGGGTGGCACAGAGTGATCGTTAGCGTGTAAAACTTTATAAATTTCTGAAATTGTTCATATTTTTAATATTTTCTTTTAAGTTCAGATTTTATAAAATTCGTTTGGAGTCTATAAAATCCATAATAAATTCTGGAAAAATTACAATAATGTTTTTATAGTATAAATAATTCCTATTTTATGTCTGATAAACTTTAGAGTTGATTTGGTATCATTACCATATCGCATTGGATTTAGCAAATCGAATAATTTAAAAATATTTAATGCCTTTTAAATTCTAATTTAAGTTTTTACATTTTATATATATATATATTTATAAAGTTGCAACATAAATTATGGGACTTGATTTTCAGCTAAAAAAATTTATGGCTATTTACGAATTTTTTTATTGCATTTAAGGATATTATTTTTAATTCGGAATTGAAAACTCAAAAACTTTATATATTTTTTATTTTATATATGCTGTTCTAAGCCATAAAAATGTTTTATTGACAATTTGTTATCAATTTGGCAGGTTATTATTAATTAAGCCTTGAAAAGTATGTTGATTTTTCTGGCTAGGTTGGTCATGCGTGGGACCCGATTCGATTTAAGTTGTGTTAAGAGAGTCGGAGTGACCAACGTTTAAGAAATTATTATTGGGTCCATAATGTTAGGAGGCTAGATTTTGTTTTGATAAGTAATCTGCCAATATAGGTTAAATCGAGGATTTTAAACAAGGTTGAATTAGATTGAGGTAAGGGATTTCTATCTGAAACCTATTTCCTCGAATCTGATTTCCTGAAATTTTATTCTGAATTGTCATCAAAATTCTTTGAACTATGTTATGCTCTGAAGCACGGACACCTCTCCTAGGTGGAGGTTTGGTGTCCTAAACGGACGGACACCCCGACACCCTTCGGACACCGCTCGACACGTGTCGAACACCGCGAATCGGTGTCGAAATTTTATTTTTTTTTAAAAAATTTTCCGACACCGTGTCGAACACTTCGTCGAGGAGTGTCGGACAGTTTTCGAGGGTCGTCTTCTTCTTTCTCACCTAACAAGTGCTCTAATCTGTCGGTCGTCTTCTTCTATTGTCGCCGGTATTGCCGATCTGTCGCCGATGTTGCTGGAGGTAACAGATCTGAAGGTCGCTGGTCTTTATGGATACCGAAGTCGACAAATCTGACACCGTCGTCGTCGGAGGTCCTTCACTCCCACAAGTCTGCTTCTTCTCTCTCATCAGTCTTCTCCTTTCTCTGTCTCAACAGATCTGAAGGTCGCCGGTGTTGCCGGATACCGAAGTCGACAGATCTGTCCACCGTCGCCGTCGCCGCCGGAGATCCTCCACTGCCGTCACAGGTCTGCTTCTTCTCTGTCTCATCAGTCTTCTCCTTTCTCTATCTCGTCAATTTCGTCTCCCTTTGTTTTTTCCTTTTTTCTCCCTCAGTCTATCTTGATACTACCGAAAGACTCCCCTCTTTTTTTACTTAGTTTTTTTGTCTAGTACCAAATAAATGTTTTAAGTATGACTTGTATTTATTTGAATTCCTTGTTTTAGTAGTATTTCATTATTGTTTATTATTTTAGGTTGTATAAAATATATTTGGTATTTATTTTATATATATATATATATATATATAAAAAAATAGCGGTGTCCTGCGGTGTCCAAAATCTGATTTTTTGAAAATTGCGGTTTCCAGTGTCCCCATCGGTGTCAGTGTCCGACACCGTATCCGTGCTACCTAGATGTTATATTTGAAATAAGCACGTATTTTTGCCTTTAAAATCATGTTTTCACCTTTAAGCATTCTTTAAAATTCTTATCGATGTTCACTATTCATTACTCATTGAGTATTGATTTATTTATTAAATTAGCCATTATTGTATTCGGTGTATTGACATGAGATTCTACATTGGTGTGTTTTCATGGGAGTTGGTGTGTATTGAAGAAATTGGTGTGGACTAGTACATTGATGGACAAACCAGTGTACGTATGCATATCTAGTCTATATCTATTTGTGTAATGCATGCGTAGCTTTACTCATCTATTACTTACCCTGTGCTCATGTTCAATACCATCTAATTTTGTTACATTGTATCTCGAGTGGTTTCTGGTTACATCTGATCGAAGGGGTTAAGTTCATACTCTTCTCCATATTGTCATCAAACTATTTGTATTCGTTTTGAAATTCCTTGGAAATTATTATCGAACTAAATATGTGAATCATTTTGTAATTCACTTCTTTTGGTCCTTGAGCAACTTTATTGGGCTCTCAAAAGCTCACTCTCGTTTGATTCCCTTCTACAGGTAATGATCACCAGTAGGTTGCCTGCGGATGGGTTAGAGCCTAAGTAAGAAATTAGAGAAATTTATCATTGTTTTGATTAATAGAACCCTATGTGGGAAAACTTTGTTTAGTTCTTTTTTTTTTTTTTTTTTTGAGAACTTAAGGCCCCGTACGCTTGCCATATTTGTTTTCGGTTTTCATTTTCACGATTTTCATATTCAGTTTGAAAACATGTTCCTGTACTTTTATTATTTTCACAAAAAAATATTTAGCTATTTTTTCTTATATTGGGTTAAGTTTGAGTGAAAAACAGCTGAGGTGTTTTCAGTTTTTTGTTACTATTTGAGTAATTTTATCCAAAACGAAAACAGAAAATGGTAAAAGTACGCAAAAAAAGAATCTTTTTCATCATCATTGCTAAAAACAGAAAACGAATATGGTAAACGTACGGGGCCTAAGTTTGGTATTTTCATCTATGACTATTTATTTCAAAGAAATTGAGGTATTACACTGATTAGAAGCTCCGACCTTTATTGAAATTATTTATGGAATCGAAGTTATTTGTGTCATTTAGTGATCAATCGATCCAGTGATTATTTTAACGCTTCGAAAGTTCGGGGTGTCTAATGTCCCGAATTTTCGGGTCATTCCAGTGAAACATTCACTGAACTTCACATTCTAACTACACACACATACTCAAAGAAACACAGACTCACCTGTGCACACACACTTACACACACTGCACACACCTATACACGCACAAACCACACCCCTGCACTCATATCACACTCTGAACACCTATGAAGCACCGGTGCGGCACTTGGAGAGAAGCACCGGCACCGGATATGTGTCGGGTGCGGGTGCGGCACTGGTGCGTGTCAGGTGCATGTCCACCCTTTTTTTTAATTTTTTTAATTTCTTAAATTCCGAGTGCTGATCAGGTGCATATCGGCTCAGATCTGTCACCACCGGCGACCACCGGGAACTCTGGCAACCATCGGGAACTCTGGCGGCTACCGGAAATCTGAGAGGAGACACGGGAGAGAAGAAGAAGGAGAAGGAGAAGGAGGAGGGGACTTACCGGCGACCCACTGCGGCGTCCCCGTGCGCAGAGTCCCAGCGACCCACTGCGGCGAGCGCCGTGCGCCTTCTTCAGTGTACTGCGTCGATGTTTCTTCTTCTCTTCTTCTGTTTTTTCTTCTCTTCTTCTGTTTTGACTTGTAATGTTATATGTTATATTATTTAGGACATTAGTTTTATTATATTATATAAGGACCAGAATGTTAAGTTATTATATAAACCAACCCCACTATTTCATAGAAATAGAAGTGATAACACCTAAAAGCTATATTATGTTCAGTTTTAAAATTTTAATATTTAAAGAACAACCCATTAAACTTAACTAATTTGGTCGAAAGCTTTAAAATTTACAAAAGAATCCATTAAACTTAAAAACTCACTACTTTGGTTGGAATATTAATATCTTTTCACATATATCAAACACATTATGATTATTAAGATTTAAATTGTTTAAAAATTAAATACTAAGTATATATAATTAAAAAAATATTTATAAACTCTGTCGTATCCCCGCCGCACCCATATCCTAAAATTTTTAAAAATGTCGTATCCGCGTATCCGCACCTATGTCGTATCCGTATCCGCACCCGCACCCGAGTCCGTGCTTCTTAGCTGAACACACGCACCTACACTCATATCACACTCTGAACGCGCACACACCTGCAGTAACACCCACACGCTGTGTGATTTACACACACATGCACACATTACACACACCCCTAAACACATTAAACAACCTAATTAATACCATATACATATCTATATTTATATATTTATAAAAGCATGTATGAGCTTAAATGACTAATCTTTTCTTTCCTTAACATAACTTTTTCTAATTGATATTTCCAAAAAGGTTAAGGGTGTTTTCGACCTATAACATTTTTTTTATTATATACCCTTTTTAAGTTAGAGTGTTATTTAAAAATGAGGGTATTATTGACTTCTCATAAGATATAAAATCTCTTTCCTTAAAATACTCTTATTAGAATATAAGTTTTGGTTAGAGTTAAGGATTATTTTGACTTTTGATTTAAATAAAAATTTCATTAAATACCTATTCTTAATAAGAGTTTGATAAAAAAAAATTGTTTTTGACTTCTCATATGGTAACAAGTCTCTTTCGTGAATATACCTTTATTGAAACCCTAGGAAAATTTTATAAAATCACTCTTGAACTCCTCCATGCTCTCTAATTATTGAAAAAATTCATGTCAAACCTACCGCCTTCATTTACATTCAAACTAAATTACCTTAGAGTTATTACATGTTCTCCATCATATTTGATTAAAGAAAATAACTTACTGAGAACAGAGTATTCTATAAGTTTCTTCAAGAAATATAATATACCTAAATTAAATTGAATATTATTTCAGAAACTCAAATCCTTTTTAATTTTTTATTTATTTCGTATTTGTATGTTGATGCGTATGCTACATAAATTTTAATACAAATATATTAGTACATCGAAACTATCATAAACCTGAAGTTTAATTTTAGATTTTGAATACGAACATATTGGTATAAGGAAGTTGTCGTAAAATTGAAATGTTTTAGGATTTTCTAAATACATATGTAATCCTGATTGGAGTAAAATGGCCAATCCTTTTTTTTCCTCCTTAAGATGCCTTTTTTAAACTGAAGTTTTCACACAAAATTTGTGTTGATAAAGGGTGTTTCTTAATTGAAACTTTTTTCCCCATCAAATATTCATTTTGAATTAAAGTGTTAAAAAAACAAGTGTCTATTTGTCTTCACATGTGATATCAAGTATCTTTACTTATAATACCTTTCTAGAAACCTATTCTTTAGTTGATGTTAATGCTATTTTGTCTTTTAGTAAAAAAATAAATGAAAACATATAAAATTACCCTAAACCTCCTGCATGTTCTTTGACTATCAAAATCTACCGCCTCAATTCACATTAAAGCTAAATACCTTAAAGCTACTGCATCTCCATCAATTTCGATTAATGACAACGACTTGTAAAGAAATTTTTTTTTATAGCCTTTAATAATAAAACATAATATACCTACACTAAGTTGAATATTATGTTAAAAACCCAGTCCTTTTTCATTTTGTAAAACACAATTGTATATTGATATGTATGCTACAAATTTCAATAATTTAGCATGTATATATATTTTAATGCAAACACCTTCGTACGTTGAAACTATCATATAGCTGAAGTTTAATTCTAGATTTCAATTGAGGACACATATTAGTGTAAGAAAGCTATCGTTAAACTAGAGTTGCAGAAATTTTAAATGCATACGAATTGCTAGATCATCAAACTTTGCTTCTAATTATAGCTTGAGTTCTTGGCAATTACATAATCTTATATTCGTATTAAAGTTATTAGAATACCCTTGTGTGCATGACAACGTATCCTTCATATGGTTATTGTCTTTCTATGATCTATTGTATCTCGAGATATCATATATTTACATGATTATGTATTATTCATATAGTTGATGTCTTCATAGATTTCACTCTTATAAGTGATACGATTAGATGAAATCCAATTGATAAATATTCTAATTTATTTCGGCTCAAATGATTAATAATTTTTTTTTGAGCTTGAAAACTCTCAAGTTTTGATACGCAAGGGGTTAAATAATTAAAAAAAAAATTAAATTATGTTTTCCAAGTTTAAAACTTTTCTAGATATTTTGACTTTTTAAAAAGGTGAGACTAATAATACTGTTTTGGCGAACTTTAAACATTTTATTTTAACTCTAAAGAGATTCATGAATGCATCTTTTAGTGACAAAAAGACTATGAATATAACCAAAACGGGTAAGGATCTATGCCTAGCGTATAAAATAATCTCAAGGGATTAAAATGGTTAAATATTTTTCATTAAAAATATCCTTTTGTAGAAATAAAAGGTTTGCAAAACATAAGTGTATTTTTTATTTTCAAGAAGTTGAGACTAAACTACAATTTTTTGGGGCTAAATAAAAACAATTTGCTATTAAAGAGGTTAAAAGTTCATGAATGCATTTTTAAGTGACAAAAATGTGAGAGTGGACCTAGCCCATTCTTATAAATATGATGCTAAGATTATGTTCACCTTTAAAGAAAATCATATTAAAATATAATAACCTTAAAAATTATCAACATCAAAAGAACCCATGTCTTTAAGGTCAGGGTGAAATTACAATCAATTACACAAAGTTTTAAAAGGTAAATCTATATTGATCAGTTAAAAAAATATTTTTTTGCTTATGTCATCAATATGTATTTTTTAAATGTCAATACTGCCTCACTTAATATAAAATTTTACAAAATCCTAATTTTACAAATCAGAGTTTCAACCCAAATTCTCCCCCCACCTCGTCACCGCACTTTCCTCGGCAAGCACTCAACCTGAAAGTTGACAAACTGGCTCAGCCCCACCTGCTTCATCCCGGCACTCGGCGAATGTGGGAGCGTGAGTGTTTTCTATGTGTGTTAAAGCTGAAGAAGTGTAAAGGGGTGATGATGGTAGGGCTATATGGTGAGATGGGCATTCTGATCTTTTCATCTTTCAGTATTTTCATTCGGTCAAGGAGCATAAGTGTCATTGTTCCAGCTAATGGGCACGCATATAATTTTACCCTAACCTCAAGGCCATGGGTGCTATTAAGCTCATTATTTTCTTAATTCTCAAAACCTTAAGGCATAGGTAAAAAATTTTGGCCTTCTCATTTTGATGATACAGGTTTTTATTTGATGAATGATCTGAAGTTATTCTTGATAAACTTTTGTTGAATTTGTATTTATATTAAACCTGTAATGAGTATATATAAGTAAGAATGAAAAACGTAAGTTTGTAAACATTATTGAAATTACGTAGTTCATTACCATTATCAGATATCTACTTTACCCGTTTATTTCACAGCCTAGATTTCAAAAAGACAGACACAGACACACTTGTATATAAACTTTTTAGATGAGTAGGTTTGATATTATCATATAAATCTATGTTAAAAATAGAAGTCCTTATTTACTACTAAAATGAACAAGGTCATGCTAAATAAAAATAAAAGAGAGCTCTATAATATACTATCAAGAGAAATTTAGGGTTCGTTTGACAAAAAAAAAAATTTGGTTTTCAGTTTTTAAAGAGCAGCTTAATTTTTTTTTTTTACAAAAACAAGTGGGTGTTTGATAACCTTTTTTTTTTTGAGTTTTTTTTTTGGTGTTTGGTAACCCTTTTTATTTTGACTTTTTTTTTGGGTGGTTTGCGGTGGCGGTGGTGGTGGTGGGGCGTAGCGGTGGTCGACAGTGGTGGTGGCCGGCGGTGGCTGGTGGCTGCCGGAGGCCGGCGGGCGAAGGTGGCTGCCGGCGGTGGCAGGTGGCCGCCGGCGGCGCTGCAGTAGCCGGCGGTGGTCGCCGGCCGCCGGAGGTGGCTGTCGGCGGCCGGCGGTGGCTGCCGGCAGTGGTGGTCGGCGGCCGGAGGTGGCTGCCGGCGGTGGGAGGGTGTTGGTGGTGGTCTCCAAAAAAAAAAACCAAAAGTGAAAAAAAAAAAACAGTTTCTGGAGTTTTTTTTTTACTCTGCAGTTTAAAAACTGGTTTTTTAAATTGAAGAAGGAAAAAAAAATGGTTACCAAACGCACTTTTTTTTCCAGTTTCCAAAACTGAAAAAAAAACTGGAAAAAAAAGCTGCGTCAAACGTGGCCTTAGAGTACACTATAGATTTTTTAATTGAAAACTAGAAAAAAGAAAGTAATTAAGATAAAGCGTAGTTTTAGATAAATTGTACTCAAACGTTGGAACTTAAGATAGAAAAAGTTGAAAAAAGACTTGCTATGTATTTTAATCCTAAAATAAGAGATATATAAAAATTGTACTCCCTTCATCCCAAATTAATTGATCATATTTGAATGCATGCTTATTTAGGATATTATTATATGAGTTTTTCATTCGATACCGAGAGAGAGAGAGAGAGAGAGAGAGAGAGAGAGAGAGAGATGGGAGAACGGGGAAGAAAGTGGTTGAGTAGAGAAGTGAATTGGTCGAGAATCAAATGTGAAGAAAGAAGTAGAATAACAAAAAGTGTACAAAAGGTAAAAATGCAAAAACACTTAAGAAATCTTTCTTAACTTGGAAACTGATCAATTTTTTTGAACTCCTAAAAAAAAATAGATAATTTTTTTTGTGACAAAGAGAGTGATAGACTAAGTTCGGGTTTGTAAGTAAGACCATGCTTTATGCAATTAGCTTTTCATATTCGAGTCTTTGATTAGTACTTAACAACTGATTTATTGTTATAATTTAATTACAATAGTCATAATAATTAATTTCAATTGTGTTTTTATTAAGGTTAATAATATTTTTATTTTAAATTACTATATAACGTATAAAGCACGTGATCCTTACTAATATATATATATATATATATATATGTGTGTGTGTGTGTGTGTGTATCTATGTGTGTATATATATATAACTAATTAAACTAATGCTAGCTATTACAATCTCCCCACCTTTCAAAATTTGGTCCTCCCAAATTTGCATACCTCAAGATCAAAACCAATGAAGATACGTTTCTCTGACTTCATCCTCGCGTCTCCAAGAGGCCTCTTGCCTCAATCAGCAAGGCTCTTTCTCCACCACTTTGACAACCTTTTTCCAATTGGAAACTCCTCACTTGTATCTTTAATGGTTGCTTCAAACCCTCCTCAAAATGTCTTGTTTTTCGGTCCTCTACAGCTACTTGATGAGGTGCAAAACGAGTCCACTTGTCAAATTTCTAATTTCTAATATATTCTCTTGTCGCCATGTCTTTCTGCTTTAACAAGAAAATCAGTTTTATTTTGCACACTTAGCGGAAAGTATTTCTGATCAAATAGTCCCTTGAACCTATTCCATGTTATGCAGACTCGATTAGTCCTCCTGCCCTCAACCTGCTTTTATGTGTCCTAGCAATAAATGGTAGCCCTCTTTAACATATGGGTGGCGAAAGCCATCTTTTGATGTTTTCCACACCCGGCTATCTCGAATGCCTTCTCCCCTAATCCACGTGGCTGCCTGGACTGGATTATTCTCTTCATGAAATTTGGCTTCGTCTTCAGTAGTTGACAAAATATCTCCGTTTAGGGTTCTTTCCTATTAGGGGCTCCCTCTCTTCTTTCTGGGGTAGAAACATCACGATTCCGTAGATTGCACACCATTATGAAATTATAATAGTAAACTTTTACGCTCAAGAAATTAATAGCTCATGTAAAGTAACAAACTTTTATTATTTCCAAAGGTGCTCTACATCCTCTGGTATCTCGCCAGGTGTTACAAGATTGGAAGGCATGGTTCCAACTATGTTATAACAACAATAAAGGGGCCAGATCTCGCTCATAGAATCCTAGTCTAGGAGAAGCCGAAACGCTCCTTAAAATAATTCTTGGCTCCAATGATCCTCATCAAGAATAAATTGCCACTTCTCTACACCCATAGCCCTATTGAAAGGGCAGTCATACGCCTATAGCCCTATCGGGAGGGCAGTCACAAATGACCAGTTGCATCGTACGGACAATTGACATACTAGAGTCCAAGGTCTCCTCCAGAACCTCGCTTGGGATTCATAAATCGATTTCGCGTTCAATCATTCCATCGCTCGATCAAAGTTGATTCTTAAGGACTCCAATTGTTTCGTCAGTTCATCCCTTTCTTCCGACACCTGGATATACCTTTTCTATATTACATGGACTCGGTACGAGTGTCCGGGTTGAATACATGTCCAAATGTCAGATCTTACTAATTTTTAAAACACAAGACACGGGGACACGGCGATATATTCATATCTATTGTTGGTTTTTTGTTATTTCTAAAATGGTTCTTTCTGTGACGCACGTGGTTTTAATTGAGACCCTGTCTCATTTCAAAGCCGAACCAATTAAAAGAAACATGATAAGATAGTATTCATAGTACCATATCCTATGAGATGTGTCGAACACATACCATATACCCATGTCCAAGGGTTGAGTGTCCGACTCGGATACTTCAAGCATTTTGAAGAGTAGCCTTTTCTCTATGAATTCATTCGATTTTTGGTTTGCCCCTCTCTCGGCTCATCTGTCGTGGGTTTGTGGCTGCACAATCGAAGGCTCGGATTCGTCCTCTTCTGCAGCACGTCGCACTAACTCGATCTCTTCCGGACCCCTCCTGCTACTCCTCGTGCCGATCCTCATCGGGATCCTCCTCAAAATCTTCCTTAGGATCCTCTTCGGGATCCAACACATCAAAATAACATCGTCAAGCCATCCTTCCAAATCCAAGTCAACATGTTCTCCTGCCATTCTTTCCTACAACAATAACAGGCTAGGTAGCACAGACACCTCTCCTAGGTGGAGGTATGGTGTCCTAAACGGACAGATACCCCGACACCCTCCGGACACCACCCAACACGTGTCGGACACGGCTCATCGGTGTTGGAATTTTTTTTAATTTCCGACACCGTGTCGGACACGGCGTGGAGCAGTGTCGCACGATTTTAGGGCAAATTTCAGATGTTTTGAACTCTTACTGTCTTCTTCTCTCTCACCTCAAGGTTGCTGTTTTGAACTCTCACGGCCGTCTTCTTCTCTCTCACCTCAAGGTTGCTGTCTCCCGACCAAATCTAGGTTGTCCCCGGTGTTGCTGGTGTTACCGGAGCTGTCGCCAGTGTTGTCGGAGCTCAATCGACAAAGATTCAAAGCCAAAGCCAACAGATCTGACGGCTACAGTCGCCGAAAGAAAAGAAGCCAGATGCTGCCGCTATCTCCGTCTCCGTCTCTGTCTCTAGAGGTCTCGCCGCCGTCGCCGGAGGTCCGCCGCCACCGTCGCTGGCCCACTTGTCTCATCTCGTCTCCTTTCCCCTCACTTCCTCTCGTTTCTTTCCTGTTCTTTTTTCTTTGCCTTCTCATTCGTTTCTTTCCTGTTCTTTTTCTTTGTCCTCTCGTTTCTTTCTTTTCTTTTCTTTTTTTCTTCTCTCTTGTGGTTGCATTTCTAGTACATTGGACTAAATAAATATTGACCAAATAAATTATTATTTTGTTTTGATAGTTTTTCATTATTATTTGTTATTTTAGATTGTGAAATATATTTGATATTTATTAAAATATATATATATAATAAAAATATATATTAAAAAATAGCAGTGTCCTGCGGTGTCCAAATTTTGATTTTTTGAAAATTGCGGTGTCGATGTCCGACACCGTGTCCGTGTTCGTGCTACCTAGATAACAAGAATGTAGAGATCACAGTTTCAGCAAGCCTTAAATGTTTTGCCGTACTATAGGACAGATTATAATCTAGGATTTTATAGCCAGCAGGCAAGATCATTACTTAAGCTCTAAGCGCCATGGCAAGATTTACAGCTCAACTGGCAATGATTTTGAGAGGCATTTTAATAATTTTACATACTCGGCGACAAACTTAGCCAACCTGTGAGATTAAGCGCCGGGAATAATAGCATTGGAGAGACAATCATAATATGCTCTCATAACTGAGAAATCTGCGGCATAAATGCTCTTTCGGAAGCAAGGGTAAAATCCTAATATCTGGCTAGGAGAGCTAGCCATAACAAAAAGGCATTGAACTGACAAGTGGGAAAGGGCAAAAATCGAGGCATTTTCTTAAGCTACAAGATATTTGTACGCTATGAAAATTAATTTACCACCGGTTCATCTTTCTAGATTAGAATAAAAGAGGACTCAGATCAAACTCAAACTCCGGATTCATTTCGCGGTTCATGTAAGTTACCTTTCGATCCAACTAGTGTTTTATTATAAAGCGTATATTTTTAATCAATTTTGAGAAGTACTATTTATCAGCAATAAACTTTCTTAGTTAAGTTTATCTACTTTTGCCGTGAAGAAAGAAATTTTGCCAAAAAGCTTTTAGCGACAATTATTTCTCGTTAAAACCAGACCAGCATGTAAATGATATTTTGTTACAGATTGTAATGGAATTTGGATCTAAAATGCTTGGTGCAAGAGATAAGTTTTTGGTATCGACATTTTTGTGGATGTGGATATGAAATGTTTCGGAACTATCGAAACGTCGTGAGATGGTTTGACCATCAATCATTCAAAGATTATATTTGTGATAAACAAAATGGGTTGTTTTTGCTTACTTGGTTGTTGTGCCCCAATTCTAACAGTCGAAAGTTAGATTCAGGTCCTTGTCAACTGGACGGGATGTTGATGCACAGAAAGTTTAAATGTAACTGAACAAAAATACTTCATTGTAGAAAAGTTGTGTTTATCTTTGTATTCTACTGCAGTTAAGCTTCGACATTACATGTTGCCTTTTTGACATATTAGTGATTGCACAAACGGACTTGATAAAGTACATGCTATCAAGGCCAGTTTTAAGGGAAAAAATGGGAAAATGGGTTCTTGCATTGATAGAGTACTGTTTAACTCATATCCCTCAGAAAGCTGTGAAAGGCCAAGCTTTGGCCTATTTCCTAGCAAATCATCTGAGTGAAGACAATGAAAAAGGAGTAATCTATGTTGGCATTGCTCCTTGGACAATGATTTTTGACAAAAACTAATCAAGGAGCTGGTGCAGGAATATAACTGATTTCTCCCATCGGCAACACATCAATTTGCTTTTCAAATTAAAAAAGACGCTCGTGGTCGCCCATGCTTTCATGACGATTATTATTTCGAGGTGGAATTCCGGTCCAAGTCAATAGGACCAAACGCGTCAGCATACCTTTTGAGTTGGTGTTGGGCTGGAACTCTCTTGTGATGACATTTTTGTACTAAATAATTTTTATGTCCTCAGAATTGTTCCTTATACCTTATTCGTTTTACAAAATAACTTCTCATTTTTTGCTTTGAGAAATGATTATTTAATCCCTGATATTATCTCGAAACACTCCACTCTAACTAGTTTGATAATTGCTAACTATGCACGTGAGAGCTCACTTCCTTATGATTTCACATTTGAAAGTAAGGTGATGGTGACAAGTGTAAGATTAAAGTTTAGTGTTAGGCTCTGGAGAATGCATTAGATGAGTTTGAGTTCTAGCATTTGTAAGAAGTACGGAAACTAGAAATGAGAACGTATTTAAAGTTGTAAAACTTTTAGTTCCGCTGCAATTGTATTGGTTTTAGCAAGGCCTCCAAAGTCCTTGGCGAGAGTCCAATGGGCCTGTGGCAGGTCATAGACCTAGCTTAGGGGCACATCTGTAAGTTCGGGTCGTGACAGAAATGGTATCAGAATTTTACATTCCCATGGCACTTAGAGCTTAAGTAATGGTCATGCCAGTTGGGCTATAGAATCCTAAGTTATAATCTTTATTCTATAGTACGGCGAAACATTTAAGGCTTGCTGAAATTGTGATCTCTACATTCATGTTATTGTTTTAGGAAAGAATGGCAGGAGAAGATATTGACCTAAATTTGGGAGGATGGCTTGACGATGGTATGTTTGATGTGTTGGATCCTGAGCAAGATTTTGAGGAGGATACTAACGAGGATCCCAAGAAGGACGAGTAAGAGGGGGTCCGAAAGACATCGAGTTAATGGAACCTGCTGCAGAAGAGGACAAACCCGAGCCCTTCTATTGTGCAGACTATGAACCCATGACAGAGGAGCCGAGAGAGAGGCCAACCGAAAATTAAATGAAATTATGGACGAAAAGGTATATCCAGGTGTCGTAAGAAAGGGATGAACTGACGAGATGGCTGGAGTCCCTAAGAATCAACATTGATGAAGCAATGGAAAGATTGAATGTAAAACGATATACGAATCTTGAGCCACGTTCTGGAGAAGACCTTGGACGCTCGTACGTGGGTTGTCCGACGATGCAACAAGTCGTTCGTGACTGCCCTCCGCTAGGGCTATGTCCGCAGAGAGTCAGCAATTTATTCTGGATAAGATCATTGGAGCCTAGAACTATTTAAGGAGTGTTTCGACTCCTGGAGTACGATTGTATGAGCGATATCAGGTCCCTTTATTGTTGGTAGCATAGTAGGACCGATGCCTTCAAATCTTGTAACACCTAGCGAGGTACCAGAGAATATAGAGCAATCTTTGAAAATACTGAAAGTTCGTTAATTTACACAAGCTGTGAGTTTTCTTGAGCGTAAAAGTTACTAATTTATTTTCAAAATGGTGCACAATCTGCGGAGTCGTGATGTTCCTTCCCCAGAAAAAAGAGAGGGAGCTCCTAAGGGGAAGGAACCCTCAACAAAGATGTCTTTGTTAAATACAGAAGACAAAGGTGAATTTCATGGAGGGAATAATCCAGTGCAAGCAGCCACGTGGATTCGGGAGATGGATAAGGCATTCGAGATAGCCGAGTGGGAAACATCAGAGGAGGTTGCTTTTGCCACCTATGTGTTGAAGGGGCTGCGAGTTACTGGTAGGACGTATAAAAGCAGGTTGAGGGGAGGAGGGTAACGCAAAGGTTAAGGCGGCTATTTGATGACAAATGCTTACCACTAAGTATGCAAAATAAGTTGGAAACTGATTTTCTCATCCTGAAGCAGAAAGACAGGACGGCAGGAGAATATATTAGAGATTTGACGAGTTGGCTTGTTTTGCACCTCATCAAGTAGCTACAGAGGACCGGAAAGCAAGACGTTTCGAGGATTTGAAGCAACCGTTAAAGAGACAAGTGAGGAGTTTCCAACTAAAAACGGTTGCCAAAGTGGTAGAGAAAGGGCCTTGCCGATGATGGAGGCAGAAAAGAAGTAGGCCTCTTGGGAGCACGACGATGAAGTTAGAGAAAGGTATCCTCATTTGCTCCGATCTTGAGGTACGGAAATTTCGAGGGCCAAATTTTAAAGCTGGGGAAATTGTAATATCCAACATTAATTTAATTAGTGTTATATATAATAGAAAATTCGGAATATGTCATGGGCAGCCACTTCACCCCTTTTCCAGCCACCTAAAACCCTATCTTTCAGATCTAAATTCCATTACAATCTCTAACAAAATATCATTTACATGTTGATCCGATATTTATGAGAAATAACCTATGTAGCACAGGTGCGGCAGTTTACCTAAAGCACCGGCAACGGATGCACGTTAGGTGTGGATGCACGTTGGGTGCGTGTCCAATATTCACAATTTATTTTTTTAATTTTTAAAATTCCGAGTACGGCTCGGGTGCGGTTCCAATATGTATTATGTATTGGGTGCGTATCGAATACTGATGGATGAAAACATAAACTTTTGAAGAATTTTCTGGGATAAAAACATAAAAAATGACTTTTGGGGGGTCAAATCATAAATAAGGAAGTATTTACTTAAAATCCGTAAATTGATAGATCTTTGCAGACGGGAGACTACGCGAGAGAGAAAAGCGGTGGACGGTTGCGAAGTAGCCATGGCTAACCACCCGCGGCCTCCAGACACTCCAGGGACCACCTACGACCACCCGCAGCCACCAATCGGAGGCAACGCCGTCGATGGCCATCAAACTTCTCCTATCTTTTCGATAGAACCCAAAAAAAAAACAGAGCAGAAGTAGAAGAACAAGAAGAGAGAACTCCGGCGACAGGGTGCAACAGATTTGCCATTCGTGTCTCTGCTTCTCTGACTCTGGGGCTTCCTTCACCAGACTTCATTTTCTCTTTTTTTCGGCTAATATTCAGACTTGCATTTGGGGACTTCGTTTTTTGTTGTTCACTTTCTTTCTGTCTTCATGGAGAACTCCATGTGTTGTGGGGCTTTGCCACTTGTGACCTTTGGTAGTCCACGTGTGCTTGTATACTTTGGACTAGTTACATTAGTAGACATGACAAAATGACTAACATATTTGTACAAGAGTTTATTGAACATATATTTTCAAAAGCAGATATTAATTATAATAAATTAGTCGTATCCTAGCCGCACCTATATCCTACTCTTTTAAAAATGAAAAATGCCATATCGGCGTATCCGCACCCTTATCGTATATGCACCCTTACCCGTGTCCGTGCTTCATAGGAAATAACTGTCGCTTTGGAAAGTTTCTTCACGACAAAAGAAGATAAACGTAACTAAAACAGTTCATTGTTAATAAATAGTGCTTGTCAAAATAGATAAACATATACGCTTTATAATAAAACAATAGTTGGATAAATAAAACAATATTTGGATAGAAAGGTCACTTAAACGAAGCGCCAAGCGAATCCGGAGTTTCTTTGAGTTTGATCCCAGTCCTCTTTTACCGAATCTAAAAATATGAACCGGTGGTTTAATAATTTCCGTAACGTACAAATATACCGAATCTAAAAAGATGAACTGGTGGTATATTAATTTCCATAACGTACAAATATCTCGTAGGGTAAGAAAATGCCCCGATTTCTACACTTTCCCACTTACCCGTTCATAACCTCTTGCTAAGGCTAGCTACCCTGACCCAATATTAGGATTTTACCCTAAACTCTGAAACTGCATTTATGTCGCGGATTTCTCAGTTTTGAGAGAGTATTATGATTCTCTCAAATTCTATTATCTCCAGCACTTAATCACACGGGTTGGCAAGTTCGTCACCGGGTATGTAAAATTACCAAAATACCCCCTCACAATCATCACACCGGCAAAAATCCCAAAAAGACTTCAAAATAGTTTTTTTTTATCTGAAATAAACTGATTTTCAGGCCAAAAAGTCCTTTTGAAAATTTTTATACTCAAAAATCCCCCTCCGATGTTTAAATGTACACGCGACCAAAATTACCAAAAATAGAGAACGACGCTGAAATGCTAAGAAATTTTAGACACTGAAGTTCTCAACATTACCAGGTCACCATAAAATTTCAAGACAAAAATAGCCTGATTTGCCATTTCAAATAAATAGAGAAACCCTTTTAAAGATAAAGCCATTTAACGCCCTGCGTCCTCGCGGAAAAATCTAGAAAAATTCCAGAATGTAAGTCTCGCAAAAATAATGGGGGTTACTCTTTTGCACATTAAAAAATTGGGTATTGGACTGCTGAAAATCAAGGTCCCTTCAGCGACACTTTCCATCTTCTTCCTCAAGAACCTTCATCCACAATACTCGTGCACATCCATCTTCACCCAGCCGAACCACCACACTCACAGACGCACTGCACGCACCATTTCCCTCTGTGACACACACACACACTCTCTCTGAAACACTCACTGAACTTCACATACTAATGACACACACTTCACTCACACACACAACACACTGAAACAAACAGAGACACCCACTCACCTGTGCACACACACCTGTTCTACACACAGTGCACACACCCATACAAGCACAGACCTCACACACTAAACACACACGCCTGCACTAACCTATACACACACAGATCACACTCTACACACACTGAACATACACACACCTGCAGTAACACCCACACGCTGTGCGATTTACACACACATGCACGCATTAAACAACCAAATTCACACTAATCTAGCCCAGGAACTAACTAATTAACTAAAACACTTTACTTACCAATTTTTCTTCCAACCGAAATTCCCACTTCAAGGAGCTGAGAATACCTCTATTCCTCTTCCTTTATCAGATTTTCCTCTCTCATTTTTCCTCTAAACTCACCCCTTCTTAAATCCTAAGGAAAACCCTAATCAATTCACTACCTCCTCCTCTCACCAATGCATGCCATTCCACCATCTTGAAAAATGGGGTTTTAGGCGGCTGAAAAAGGGGTAAAGTGGCCGCCCATGGCAGCCATGTAAAATATTCTCATTTTTTTTCTTTTACGAATTATGGAAAGAGAGAAGAGAAGAAAAGTGGGTGCCTACCAACAATTGGCCTCTGCCAAATCAAGCTCAAAAACTTGTTGCACTGTGCAATTAGTAAAAGCAGTCACGTAGCAAACGTTGAAAGGGGTCGACTGTTACAATCAATCTCAGGGGGTTCAACCCAAATACTTAGTAGAGTTGACGGAGGGTAACTGTGGATATCCCTGTTAACATAACCATGTTATAATCAACCTATCAGATACAAAGTCACATGTGTCTCATACTTGTTCACTTGACCAAAGAATTGGTGCAAAACTGCAATTTGTCCTCAATTAGTCAAGTAGTAAAGGTTGAGGGGCGTCAATTGCTATGTTAAATACCTGAGGGGTTCAACCCGAAGACTCGATATAGTTGAGTGGTGCACCTTTATTTCTTTTCTGATTTGTCTATCCACATGCAATTGCAGGCTTGCCCATCATATACATTGTTGGGACCATTCTCTAACATCTTAAGGTTTTGAAGGAACTGGTAACTTAACCCCACCCTACTTTTGCAACTTCCTAAGAAATGACATGCCCAACAAGACTACCAACAGTCCAGTGGTCTTGTCCATGGCACACAAGCTTGGTGCCTCCATAATCTGATCAGCTGATCCAATGTAAGAGGTCTACCTATGCACACCTTATTCTCTACTTTAACAGCCTCAAAATAAATCCTCTTTTAAGCTTAGTGTCTGCTAAGGGCAAAATTAAACCTAGATTAAGAAGAAAAAGAGAAGTGCAGTCATACCAATTTCTCTCGTTTCCTGAGAAGAACTTCAAGGGCAGTCTGTGACAGAGCATCTTCCTTTGCAGCAAGTGTGATTTGTATATCTTGTAGATGTTTCTCTGCTGGCTGAAAGGGGACCAAAGCACAATCTGCTAGAGGCATTTCAATTTGATCAGATGAGACAGTACTGCAGGTGCTGTTTCCAGTGTTGACCTTTTCGTCTCTGCACTCCGTAATGACTGGCTTCATAACAGAGTCAGGCATGTCACCCTGCCAACAACAGAAGGCCTTACATGCCATAAAAAGTATACATGATCAACGATAAATGGAAGGGCTTAAAGAAAAGAATAGTAGCATTCTTTTTCTTTTAAATTAAAAGCGTGCATCTTTTTATACTAAACTGAAAGTTTATTTGCTCTTCTGCACATGACACTTTAAATGAGCAAACCAGTAAGCAAACATACAAATATAAGGCCAGACCTTTCCAGTTTCAGATACTGAAAACTACTTAAGAAAAAACAACAATGCAGAAACAGATATTAGTTATTGAGTGGTAAATCTAAAGCCTGGTAAGCAATACATAAGTAATTTGGAATATTGAAAAAAAAGAAATACACGCCTTCTTTAATGTAGAAGTCTACAGGTATGGCCGTAAGCTATACGACTTAGAAGCATAACTAAAAACGATTTAACAGCGTCCTCCAAGTACCTATAGTGTGCTTCAGTTACAAGGTATGCAAGTTAGGTGAATATAAACCTATAAAACATACACCATATTATTATGTAGGTGCTTTGCAGAGTCGAAATAACATGGGGAGCAAAAGAATTTCCAGAAACTCCACTACATATTGCTGTCAAAAAGAGTCAAGAGCCAGCCATTTGTTAACAACAATCACTTACAATTTTAGAGATGCTAGTACCTAGTAGAGTTTTTGGGATAGCCGAGTCAAGGTTCACACCACTCTGCTGTGCGCTAAAATACCTTAACCCACTGCATTACTACATTTCAATCACCATTGCAGAAAATGATTCACTGCATGAAAACGCTAGCAAAATTGGTGATCCTGTGCATAGAAAAACTGCTTCAGACAAAGACAAGCAGGAGTGGAAACCCCTACTTTCATCTCTCTACTCAGCCTCAAATTTTGGACATTCAAAATCTATCCTAGAAATTAGCAAAAAAATCAAAGTTTAAAGAAATTAACAAATGCACGAAGTGTCTAGTTTTAAATAGGACAAACTTCAATTGGAAAGGAAGTAACATTAATTAAGTTGAATAAACTTGTATTACCTTGACCTCGACCATGGTCAAGGAATTTCTACCACTTTCCTTTGAAGTTCTCTTTTTCTGGTGATGGTAAACTTTGACTGGTATATGCTTCTTACTGTTGTCTACTTTTGTGGGGCAGACCACAGAAGTCTCATCCACACTCATATTCTCTGGTCCACTTGCAGAATTGGACAAACAAATAACACATCCATTATTATCTACGTTCTTCAACGATTCTGTCTTAGCACTGTTTGACTCCTTGACACTAGAATCCGCAAAACCACAGTTCTTGTCAGATGTATGGATGCTTTCAATGACTTCTTTATCACTAACGCTCTCCATTCTCTGAGATCCATCGACACGACTTGCTGTGTTTCCCACAGAGACTGCATTACCACAATTTTCATAAGATGTATCTGTCTTTTCGAAAAGATCTTTACTGAAAGCCTTATCCGTCTTCTGAGAGCTGTTATTGTCAATACTTCCTACCCCCAGATTTATACCTTCTGAACTAGTAAAAAGAACATCCTTGCTTCCACACATTTCTTTGTCAAAGGGGTCTTCTGCTGTCTGAGGCCCCGTGAAACGTCCCAGCAGCATATCCAATGATGGCAAAGTGTCAGAGCGCACCTCTTTGCTTTCACTAACTCTATTCTCACAAAAGGCCTCCTTCCTCCCAAAGCTGTCATCTTTGTTTTCGACTCCAGCCCTTAGGTCTTGAAAAATACTTGAAAACACTTTTCTGTAACATTGCAAGATGACCATATAAGACAACTATAAAATACCGGATTATGTCATGTCTCTGAATGTTACATAGAATGTATAAGTTAATGGGATTAGAAGAGCTTACACTCAACATAAATATAGCTCATGAAAGTTGATTCATCAGATATTTATTAAGTACTGTTAAATGTATTATTTGCAGGAACCAGAAACCTTTCAAGACAAGTCGAGGCATTCGGGGGAAAACTCAAACAACACGAGAATTACAAACTGTTCTTGTAAATTTCACGCCTACGAGTTTGGAGATAAGGCAAGTATGGTAGGCAGACTAAAACAGAATCACTCCAGGATATTACATGGAGGAACCTTGGCACCTAAAGATATGGTGACAAGGCAAGAGGCAGAGCAAGTGCATAGAAAAGGTCATGTATACCTAACTTATTTGGTTAAAACTTACCAAATCCTTTCAGTAAAACCTTATTGTTTCATAACCTAGCTCCATGAAACAATGTCAACTGACAATATCTACGCCAATCGCAAATCTCACCCTGAAATTCTTGATTTGGGATGGTCCTCGGGTATGAGGATTACACTTTTATTTGCATGAAATGCTAAATAAAATGCTCCCTCCGTCCCTAAAAAATTGATCATATTTCCTTTTTGGGCTGTCCCAAAAATTTGATCACTTCTCAAATTAAGAAAGATCCCGTACCTGTTTTTCCATGTTTACCCTTGTTACACTTTTTTATGCTATCTCTCTCTCCACATTTAATTCTCCACCAACCATTTTTCTCTCTCCTGGCCCACTTTCTTCCCTCCCCCCTCTCTCTCTCTCTCTCTCTCGGGATAAAATGGAAAACTCATAAAATATGACTCATATCTAAATAAGCGTGCAAGTCAAACACGATCAATTAATTAGGGACGGAGGAAGTATTAAACTTCTCAGGACATTTTGGGAAGGGAAACTATCATGACAATGCTTGATGAAATTCTACATCGACTGGAATGCTTGTACCAACGCAAGGACAGATACTGGAAAATTCTATCATATCTTTCCTCCTCTTCCTCCTTTAGAGGTCTCTGTCTATTCTTATTCTCCAGTTCTCTTCTCAAGCCACAGGCCAGTCTGGCCTCTTATGAAAGACCAACAAATCATGAAGAAGCAGGAATGATGATCCTGCAGCCTCAATTTGCAGCATATTATGGAAGACAGGAAGAGACTTTGGGAAGTGTAAAGGTTACAGGTTTGGCAAATAGAGCAGAACGCACCACCATTCTGTAGTTGACAACCTGGGACCTGCTTTGCTTATTCAATATTTTTTTATAAGGGATAGCCATATGCACTTAGAGATAATCTAGACACTCACAGATTGAAGATTAAGAGGACGGCCTTGGCACAGCGAGGTGGAAACAACCTCTCTGCAATAGAAGGGTAAGGCTGCGTACATTTAAACCTTCCCCTAGACCATGTATGGTGTGACCCTTGCACGCTATGCTAGCCCTTGACAGGTTGATGATTAACCAATGACAATAATTGTGCAATGATGGATTTTACACATAGTAACAAAGCATCGTCTAGAACAAAGCTGTGTTGTGATCCGTTGTGTTCAAGCTAAGTAAAATCCCTTAGACCTAAAACAAGCAGGATCCTTAACCAGAAAGGCAGAATACACTTCAGATGGTAATTTTGGATTTCAAGTGTAAAGATTACAGGTGCCCAAAAATTTAAGAGAACCAGCAGAAAGCATCAGTTTTACCTGGAAAACAGGTCTGATATGATCCCAGCATAAGGAAGCACATGAAAATACTCAACAACAGGCGTCGCAGTCCAACTGTTGGAACTCTTTATCACCAAAGGGCCTTGCAAGCTACACAAATGTAGAGCAGTAATATATGATCAGCCTCTTTTTTTCTTTTTTCTTTTGGGAGTGTGTGCGCGTGTGGGGGGGGGTGGAGAGAAAAAAAATAGAAGAATGTGTGTTATTGTTTTCCATCTTTCAATAACATCTTGCATTTTTCTGCAATCGAAGTTGATGCAAGTTACAAATAACAGCATTTATCAGTTTTCTAGCTTTTGAAAGCTGGTTAAATCAGTTCTGTATTTTCGCCAAACACGTAACAACTTCATTATCAAGATTAAATCAGGTTTGACCATCTTACAATCAATGCCAAACAGCCTCTTAGTCTTTCCAAAAGCTAAAGCCAATAATACTGTATGCCTCAGATCCTTGTGCAGTCCAAGAGGGAATTATGAGCTGACCAAAGCATTGCAAATTGGAGGGAAAATTTTGTTCACTTTTAAGACAGGATTTGGATGGTCCAATGCTTGACCAGAGGTCCACATTCTGATATGCATCGCCAAATGTGGCAAGATATCATAGTGGGATTTTTTAACTGATTCTCTACTGATCTTCAGCAAGTATCTTGCTCTTTCGTTTAGAACATAATTGTCAGCAAGGCTTGAGGATTTTCTAACAGAAAAGTAGCTTTGCAATTTGAAAATCTTACATGACTTCATCTGTGTATATTCTGCTGATATCCCCCTGCAAATAAGGCGTTACATGTGCTGTACTTTTCCTATATAAACGTATTTACTAGCTTTCTTCTAAGGCAACCAGAAAAGAATTAGATATTTTGCAGCTTTGTGCAATTCGAAGTGTGATGCATCTCTCGAGTGTGATGTTGAAGAACCACTTGATGCCTAGGTTGTTTTCTTTCTGGTGTGATGCCAAAGCCTAAGCTTCACTAAATGGCTCTTAAACAGCACATTCTTGCCCTTCCAGTTCTTAGAACCTTGATCTCTTTAAAAACCTTAAATTATAAATAATAAGGTCCAAAAATGTCTTCCTTCCTGCTGCGTCCTGCATTACATCCACTCAGTTTTAATTCTGTTTGCAGAGAGTGTTTTGTTAATTCGGAAGCAAAGCACAACAATTATCACTCTTATTGACAAGGATGTAGAGTATACATGGTATGAAAATCAATAAATGCGAACAGGGAAAAAAGGGCGCCAATAAGCTAATACAGAACTCAAAATCAGAAGCCTCTTAGTATATGCAATTGTTAGCCAACAAGCATTGTTGGAGGCTGTACTTCCATTTTCACTATACTACGAAATGGCGCATGGCCTATAGTTTCCCCCAAACGACATATAAGAACCTACAAAGTGCTGGACCCTTAAATCACCAAAAGGATAAAGACTAACTCGAAGTCCTTTGGTTACTAAGGAAACAACTATTCGCCAATGCATGCACTTCGCAGGTGCCTTGCAGATAGATCTCACCTATTCAGGAACCATTGCCAAGCTTAGAACTCGTGCGCAAGCCACTGGTATTCAGGACTACTTTAGGATTTCGGCCACTCTGGCTTGAGATCAGAAAAATACTGACCCGCAGGGAAACACAGACCCACTTTCTTCTGATCCTCGAATAAACAGATTTATATTCTACTACCACATGGAAATCTAGATGTTACCTCTTATCTGCGAGAAGGAACCAGTAATCACATGCTCATCAAAGGAAACGCAATTACTAGAACCAACCTCTCAATAGCATCTTTAATAGGAACTTGAATATCCTCATTGAGCGATTTGGTGGATTGCAGCACATAGAAACGAGCAGCTGTCTTTTCTTTGCTCAAAGAATATACAGTATGGCTCTCGATAACCAAAAGGTCAGCCTCATTGATACCTGTTCCATATATAACACTTGTATCTGGGCATTAGTAAGTTCACTTTAAAACCATAAACAGAACGAATCAGAATATACCATATCCCACCATGCACCAATAAAGGAAATTTAATGAGGAAGATAAAGACGATTATCACCCTAGCAAGGGACATTATCTGCTTGAGATCCTTTATTGGTAAAAGGTGGGTAGTACTCTCTTTCAGACAATGAGTGGCATGAAAGATCCAACAAGGTTGGATTGCAGTTGAGATCATGTGATGAGATAATAACAATATATCTCAATTCTGTTACAAGAGTATGTGTACCTGTCTTTTCCTTCACAGCTGAAAATGCTAGCTGCTGGAAACTAGCATCGTCAGCATCCTGATCCTCCCCCAAAGGTTTTTTACTGATTCTTTTCTTTTTGCTTTTCAGCGACTAGACTCTCTGAGCTGACATTAGAGAAATCAAGATCTTTCTCAATGACTGACCAGACCCCATC
Organism: Escallonia herrerae; assembly: GCA_033070095.1. NCBI lineage: Eukaryota > Viridiplantae > Streptophyta > Magnoliopsida > Escalloniales > Escalloniaceae > Escallonia > Escallonia herrerae. The sequence continues at coordinate 74,896 of JAVXUP010001086.1, forward strand.
TGTGACAGCACTAAAGAGCAGCAAGCAATTCTCTTTCCTGGAGTCAATCAGGAAAACTGCAACTTTGGAAATCGGCCATCCCACCGTGTTTGGAACATCTTTATTAACATCTAGAACCAAAGATATATTGCATGCACCTATGATTGCTTTCTCTGCTACTGAAAGTTGATCTTCCTGATCGTTTAACTCCGTAGAATCGGAACGATGCATGAATTTCATGTATGCCATCAAACTCGGTCTCAAAATTACAGCCAACTTGCAAAACGACTCAAAACTCAAAAAATCTACTTCAGGATGTTGTTTCCTCTGGTAGTAATTGTACAGTAACACAACTGCATGTACCTGAAAAATTTTGGCATAAAGACCGAATAATCATTTAATATAGCACACTTTGGTCATCAATTCCTGTCAGTATACATGTATCAAAAAAAATGAACATGAGTGGTCTTGAGACAGCACCTAGGAAGCACGGACAAGGACACGGTGTCGGACACCGACACCGACGGGGACACCGGACACCGCAATTTCCAAAAAATTGGATTTTGGACACCGCAGGACACCTTTAATATTTTTATTATATATATATATATAATAAATATCAAATATACTCCAGAAACTAAAATAATAAATAATAATGAAAAACTACCAAAACAAGGAATTCAAATACAAATCATACTTAAACGTTAAATCCAACATAGTACAATGTACATGGTACATAACATAAGAAATTAAGTCTTACAAAGTCATACGAATAGGAAACAAAGGAAATAACTGAAATAAGTAATAAATCGATCAAGTGCTCAATCTACATCGATCGTGTCATCTTCTTCATCGTCCTCTTCACCTCCATCTCCATCATTATTCTCATCCCTGCATATTTCAGCTTCCATCTCTGGCTCATCAAGCGATAGATTTGCAAACCGAAGCATCCCGACATCTTCAAACCCATCATGATTATCTCCCCCCACATCCCACATTTTGGTCTCCCCTTGGCTATACTTTGGAGTCGTCCTTGACAAAAGACGGAGATTGCTATGAACAAAAACCAAGTCTTCCGCACGTTGGGGTGTCATCTTGTTCCTTCTCACCGAGTGAATAAAAGAATAGGTGCTCCAATTTCTTTCGGCACAAGATGATGAAGAAGGTTGTGCAAGAAGTTTCAAGGCTATGCATTGGAGGATAGGTGCACTTGCACTGTAAAGAAGCCACCAAGTCTTGGGATCCATACCATAGCGATTAGACATGGAATCAAACTCTCTAAAATCTCCATTAGGCCCAATAAATTCAGCATACTCTAGATTGACCTTGTTGCGGTCCTCCAAGTTTGGAAAGTACCTCCGAAGACATTTCATTCTCTCCTTGTTGATCTCATTGTCCTTGTGTGGAGGAAGTCGAGAAGGATCCTCATCAAGCCACTCACGGGTATAGTACCTTATGAAAGAAAGTAATGAACATTGAACACATTTAGATATATAACTATAAGTAAGGGGCTACATTAGTAGAAGACTAGAAGCCAAAAAAATCACCTCAAATGTTAACGTAGGATGATATTACCTTGGGTTTAGAGAATGTGCCAAGCAGTGAAGTGGAGTATTATTCTTGTTCCAACGATCTACAAGAATATTTTGCACCACATCGAAGAAGGTGGACTCCTCGTCGGGTCTTTTCACTTCATGCTCATATATGGCCTTCTTAACTTTTTCAATCATCGAATCCCACATGTCATAGACTAGGTGAAGACAAGGCCTATCGGTATCACAAATCCTGAGCATGTCATACATAGGAGTAGTGAAAGCAAGTATGTAATCAATGGAATCCCACCATTCATCAGCCAACACCTTCTCCTTAACAAACCTAGCCTTTGATACATCATCATCCCGATAAAGATTCCAACGATCACTAATTACCATGGCTTGAAGACCACCCTTAATGAGCTTAATCCTCCTAAGCATCACAATAGCAGAAGCAAATCGAGTTTCGGCCACAGAAAGCAACTTCAAATTCACAAACTCATTAAACATTGCCAATCTCATTGCGTGATTCATAATGAAATTCTTAACTTGCCAAGCATCCCCAATGACGTCAGTAATCCAAACACATTCCATATAAGTAATATCATTATTGTCCGCATTCTTGGGTGCACATATGTTCCTCAATGCTAAGTTAAGAGTATGAACGACACATGGTGTCCAAACAATACTTGGAAATTGTTGCTCAAGAAGTTGCCCAGCAGCCTTACAAACAGGAGCATTGTCCGTGACAACTTGGACCACCTTCTCATGCCCAATCTCCACAATCACGTCCCTCAACAACCCGGCAATAAAATGTTTGTCCTTATAATCACCCGAACAATCTATTGCTTTCAAAAACATAGGAGCACCATCAGAGACAGGCCATGATATTAATGAGTGGCCTCCTTTGCGAGTCACTCCACCCATCACTAACAATACTTATACCCTTCTCAGCCCACATGGCTCGAATCGGTGCTAACAACCTATCAACATTCCTTTTTTCCTTTTGCAAAGGAGTGGTCCTCAGCTTATTATAACCCGGTGGAACATAACCTCCAAGCTTATGATTAGCGGCAAAAGTATATGAGTTTTGATAGTGTGGGTTCCTCGCTAAGTTGAATGGCACACCCCCCGTATAGAACATCCTAGCAATTTCATTATCTAATTGCTCACGCTCCTCATTGTTAAAAGCCTCTTCAAGTTTATTTGTCCCCTTTCTTTTTTTTATATTCTCTTCCATGTATATTGAACATGCACCAACATTAGAACCGGATCCACTACTAGGGGGTAAAGGTACCTGAAAATTAGAAGCATTTTTTACTCTCTCTACGGCTTCTTCCTCCGATCTTTTGAACTCCAATATGTCCTTCTTTGTCACTTTCGAGTAAGGTTTGATCCCAGCACCGCTTATAGCTAGCAAATGTGCCCTCACCCTTGTATACGACCCTTTCTTCTGCACTTTGCAAAAAGTGCACTCCCAAGGCAAGTTTCCTCCCCCTTGTGCAGACCTTCCGGTCCTTACTACGAATTTCCACAACGGTTTTAAAGGGTCGTTTGTAGTTGCTGTTGATCCACTTACAGCACTAGTAGATTCATCCATTTCTGAAATTAAGTAATAAACTAATAATAAATATACACTAACACATTGCATTCTGAAATTAAGTTGACAAAATAACTACTGAAATTAATTAAGTTGACAAAATAAGTTGACAAAATAACTATTGACATTAATTAAGTTGACAAAATAAGTTGACAAAATAACTATTGAAATTAATTAAGTTGACAAAATAACTACTAAAATTAATTAAGTTGACAAAATAACTACTGAAATTAATTAAGTTGACAAAATAAGTTGACAACATAACTACTGAAATTAATTAAGTTGACTATAGGATTAACTACTGAAATTAATTAAGTTGACTATAGGATTAACTACTGAAATTAATTAAGTTGACTATAGGATTAACTACTGAAATTAATTAATGGGTTGAGAAAGATGCGCAGGAGAAATTAACTACAAAATATGCAATTGCTAAGTGTAAACCGCTAAACCGTAAACAAGTCTTGACCCGACTCAACACAGGGAGAAATAAAAAGAGAGAGAGGCACGGCAGACGACTTCGAAGATTCAAGAGAAGGTACCTGTGAGTCGGCGACGGTGGCAAGGACCTCCGGCGACGATGCAGTGACCTCCGGCGATAGCGACGGCGAGTCGCAGCAGTTGCTTCAGTCTTCGTGACGGCGAGGGCGACTGGAATCGTCGGCGTCGGCTTCGGAATGGTCGCGAACAGCTCCGGCGACAACTACAAGTCGATGATGGCTTCCGTGAGGTGCTTCCAAGCTCTCGGCCGTAAGGTGAGATTCGTAGATGTTTGTTTTTTCAGATTAGGGATTTAGGGCACAATCAATTTCTCTTAAAAAAACCCCCACTTCTTACATTTAATACTAATTGACCCCCGAAATTAGTTCCAAAAATTCCAAAGTAGCCCCAAACGGTCGGACACTGCACATCACCGTGTCCGACACTCCTCGATGAAGTGTCCGACACGATGTCGGAAAATTAAAAAAAAAAATCGGACACTGATTGGCGGTGTCGGACACGTGTCGGGCGGTGTCCGGAGGGTGTCGGGGTGTCCGTCCGTTTAGGACACCAAACCCCCCCTAGGAGGGGTGTCCGTGCTTCAGAGGACAGCACCCAATTGACACCGAAGAAGGGTGGTTTCGAGAATCTACAGAGATGGAACAAAATGTAGTAAAAGTAAGAATGTCAAAATAAATGGGATCCTGACCTCTGTGTGGGAGAGGACTGCAATGTGGCTCGCTTCCGTAGGTCTTTACCATGATGGTGGCTTTTGAGTTCACTAACACTCATATTTTCAAAGATCTACCTACCCTTGGAAGGAAAGCCATTTAATTGTGGCAAAATATTGAAACTTTTTGTACGAATTTGACAAGAAAAATAAAGTCATCCATCCACAGTTTTGCAGATTATGAGGTGACTATATCTGATAGAGTGCAAGGAGAAACACACGTTGATACATAGGCATGATCCAAAGGAGAAATATGTGGATGATGAAGATTTCAAGAGTTTGGGGATGTATTTAGTAGAAATTAGGGAGGAAGAGAGAGAGAATAGAAGCAGCAGCAGTGTTGCCAAACTTCAAGTACTTTTCCGCGTTAAAAAATCAAGCCTCAGAATTGGCTAACTATTAAGTGTTGGCTACAATTTGCCAACTTCTTAACAACAACGGCACTTAGCAAAAGATCAATCCATGTGTTATCAACATGGATGGCCTGGCATTTTGGAAACTTCTTAGTTCCAGCGGGGAATGTGGATAAGCTCCCATGAAGTATGAATGTGTGAAAATACATGCTTAACTACTTTATGGGTGTAAGTGACTTTTTATAAACATTTGAAGAAACAATATAAATGATGTGTTCACTTTATACACGCTCTAAAACCATCAAGTCCTTTGATATGGATACTATCCTACTCTTAGTACGCCTTTGGCTCTTCCATTCACTCCAAGAATTGCTTACTAAGCTTAATTAAAAAGGGCTGCTGTTTCCCAAGAAAGCTAATATATCCAAATCTCCATCCAATCCAAAAGCAATCACATAGATACCCTTCCTTGATGCAAACACAAGAGAAAAGGGACACCGAGTGTCTAAATGGTGCCTTCAATGGTTCAACCCCTTAAAAGTGATGTAAATTTTGTTTTGCACAAAGACACCACCAAAGACAGAACTACAACTCTCCGCATCTCAGTCTTATCTTTCCCAAACCATGGAAAGACTGAGACATGGCCTATGGTCATTCCAGAAAGCGAAAGCAGCATAGCGACCACATGTATAGTTACTGTTACATACAATACCCTGAAACATGTATACACAGAGAAAGCATATATATCCATAGAAGTAGCAGCTGATGGTATATATGCATGTGGAAATTTTAGTGTTACTTAAGCAATTATATTACTAGCTTTTAAAGAAACGATACTTGTTAAGAGAAAAATTAGATAAGGTCCAACATTAGTATTTAAACAGGTAAAAAAAAAGTAAGAATTGACCTTGAAAAGTGGGATGGCACAGCCTTAGGAAGAGGAATATGATGCATGTGCTATTACGAGTTCGATTTGTTTAATCATCTCATATTTTCTCTTGTAAGATAAATATAGGCAGGAATATCAAACAATATACCCTATTGAAAGTTGCACAATATAACCTTCATGTTTTTATAAAGATCATGCACCTTGGTTTAAGGTACAAGCCATTGAAGGCCAAAGATAAAACTCATAACAACTTAGAGCAAGCAAATTTGCAGCTTGAAACATCACACAGAATGCCATGAGGTTTCGCTCCTAATTTGCTAAACCGCGCGTTCATGGTAGTAAGGACCTGTTTTGAAATACTTTTAACCTATGGGTACGTTATAACATAATCCAACCAGAAAGAAAAGTTTGTCACTCTATTATTGTCATTGGTTCCTAACTCAATGACTGAATAATTAATTATTTCACTCCAACGACTTGCTTAGTCTTTTTCTAACTTGATGGCTACGGGTTGTCATGTTGGCATTCTCTGGCCCATTGACACCTTTTGCAGTAACTGATTTGTTTTACCACAAGAAAATAGGAAGGTTCCGAATACATTAATCCACAATCAGCATGTATGTGAATACTTCCTCAAATGAAAACTCCTTAAAAGCTTTTACTCCAAAATGACAATGGCGGCTCAGACAATGTGTCACCATTTCTTATAAGTTTAAAGTAAGCTAAAAAAAAGGGAAAACAAAAGGAAAGCAACAACAGAAACACGATAAAAATTGAAAAGTGTAAGCCACAGTTGTGTACATAAGTGATACAATGACAATCTGACAAACTATATTCAACCCTCCAACACTTGGCAGTCATCGATTTATACAATAATCAGTAGTTTTTAACTTAAGCCCCTGCAAAGCCAAAATGCTAAAGTTAATAGATTCACTTATATGCTTTGGAAAGCCCAAATTAGATACAGTTTCTTAGGAAGTTTCTAAGCACCAATACAAAAACTGCCCCAAGTAGCAGTAATGGTTGTAAAGCTATTATGCAATGCCAAAATAAAGCCCTATACATTATTGAAAAACTTCCTAGGGCATATTAAAGATAATAAAGTTGCATCGCACCAATAAATGAGCTCAATAGTGCGCTTCAACAGAACAAAGCAGCAAAAGACCTGTTTAGCAACCGATTGCTGTTGAGCAATTGAAGGAGCTTCACATGCAGAGGATTTTAAGGGTAACATAGGATCAACCAAGTACTCCAACAATGCATTTAAAACTTCCTCGGTACAACCCACCAATGGTGATGATGATGATGATGAAACCATTGCCAAACTCTGCGAAAACAATCTAACATTAGGGTTTCAGAAACAAGAAGTCAGACCCAAAAAAAATAAGAAATAGAAACAGAAATCGTAGAAACAAAAACAAACAGGAAATGACTTCAAGTCCTAAAAATTAGGGGTAATTTTCTTTTGCACCTTCGTTTTTCTCACATGTCCCGAACAAGAGAAATTAGTGACTATTATGTTTCTTTTCCTTTCCTGCTCCATGTTTTGTCAGGCTTTAAAACCAAGAAATGTAGACTCAATTATAGCATCTAGTGCTCTTATGTGCACGCATGCAGTATAACCGAAACAGAAAAAAATAATCCAAACAAAGGTGACCCAATTCCATGGTCTATGATATGTTCCACTCATAATAACCACTACTCCCTAGCATTATTAGCATCCAAAAAAAATGTAGGAAGAAAAGGAAAAAATAAATATTAGAAAAAATGCAGACAAAAGATAAAGAACAAATTAATAATTATGAAAGAAGACTTCCTTTTTATCCCAAGTTTTCGTGAGGAGGGCTCCATCAAAATCCTAAAATTCACTCTGGATTCCTTCCAGATCTTCTTTTCCTTTCAAAAGTAAATCATGCAGTGCATGCATGTGACTGCATGCAGTAAAATTAGAAAGATACATTACCCTAGAGGAAATGTAAGGGAAAAAAGACGAAAAAGCACTTGAGAGTCCTAAAACTTCTGTCAGATTTTCTCTGAGATGTGCTTTTCCTAGCATTTTCCACACATAACCAAACAAGAGATGAAGAGTAAGTAATAGTTCTTATGCTTACTTTTCCTTTCCTTCTTGGGGTTTTATCACGGTACAGAACCAACAAAACAGAAACTCAATTGCTAAATCAAGTGACCTTATGCGCATGCATGCAGTTCAATCAAAACACAAAGCTACAAATCAAAAACAGATTCGAATCCAATTTCATGGTCCAGCGATTTGGTTTTATGCATTACACAAGGTAGCACGGATTATGTGACATTGTTACCATCAATTCAAAATCATCACAATGCATTAAGGTCTTTAACAACATCACGAAAAAAATGCAAAGAAAAACGAAAACCAAGAAATTAATCATTAGTAACAAAATGCAAATGCAAAGAAGAAGAATAAAAAATTAATAACTAATAACACCAAGAAATGGAAATTCAATTATTACACCTAGTACCCTTGTCTGCATGCATGAGGTAAAATCGTTACCTAAGACAGTAATCAAAAGAAATTGAACCCAATCCCCTCCTCTCTGAACCCATCAAATCAATAATCAAAAGAAATCGCCAGAATTATTTGGGTTTTTGAGGAACTCGAGGGAAACCCCAAAAAACAAGGGAAAAGAGAACAGAAGTGTAAGAAACTAGAAATGCATTCGATCTTCTTTTCTTCCCAAAATCTGTTTGCATGCCAGTTTCCTCTGGGTTTATCAAAGCCTCTAGAGGGTTTTTCATGAGGGTTTAGAAGCGAGTAATTACTGGAACTCAATTGAGACATGCAGCGCATGTACGGGACTGCATGCAGCAAAAAAAAAAATTCGGAGCACAAATGGAAAGATTACCTTACCGATAAAACCGGGATATGCCTCCGATCACACAAACAGGTTCAGCTAGATACGAGCGTATCTAGCGTTTGGCGAGAGAGATGCCCGGAAGGGGGAAAAGTGAGTGAGTGTGTCTGTGTGTGTGAGAGAGAGAGAGAGAGAGAGAGAGAGAGAGACAGTGTTTCAATGGGAGTCTTTACCTGCACTTATATTGGGCGTTGGGAAGAGGGTCCCCGGGGGGGGGGGGGGGGGGGGGGCTTAGAAGGACAAATTGGTTGGTGTGGACTGTGGGGGCAGTGAACGAGACTTGGCATTTTGCTTAGTAAGGCGCGAAAGCCCTTTCTTGAAAATATGCAACGGAAGGTCGCTTCGTTCTTCTTGTTTTTGGTTAATGAAGGCGTACATTCCGTAACTTTGCCTACATGAAATAAAAGTTGGGAAAGGGGGAAACCTTTTATTTTCCTCTTTGATGTTTCAAAAGTTGAGTCATCTGAATTCTTTGTTATATACATGTACTATTTTAGAATGAAATCTAGATGTTGGAATAACTTGCATGTGTTGCTTGTAAAACATGTTCATATACTTGCAAAAACAAGTATTATACTTTTTACATGTTGAAGATATCTTGTAAATTAATTGTGTTGTACTTTTTTACTTTCTTGTTGCTCGGAGATTTTCAATCGCCGTTACATGATGGCCATAAAACTAAGCCGCTACTCAAGTGCAGGAGAAGAAAGTTAAATGTATGCTAGCAAAAATTTGTTTTACAAATTCATCTATCAAGCATTTGCTCCATTTATTTGTACCCACCATTTCGATGACTTTATCAACCTTCCCTGCTTTTTATGCCTAAATAGATTTCTATCCGTCCGAGAATGTTTTCTTTTCCTCTCGATCATAAGAAAGTAACCTTTTTTTTTCTTTCACATTATTGTCCATTTTCTTCCTTTCCTCCTTTGACCACAAGGAGCTTATATTTACCAAAAGACGAGCAATGAGAATAACAGCATAGGCTCTCATGGTGTGGTGAAAGGTCATAGGTTCATGCGATCGCTAAGGCTCAAGGACAATGATGATGCAATGGGTTTTGGCAATCTATATACTCAATGGTCCCATACTTGTCGCTGAATCAAAACCCAATGTTAGGTACCCTTCTGATTGAACGAGTGAATGACACTGAAACTCAAGCCCATGACAAGAGACCTAAGCTCTCGAGTACTCTTGTTTCTATACCTTCTGACCAATTTTGGTTGGAAAAAGGGAAACAAAAGCAAGAGATGAAGATGCTTACTACAAAAGAAACTACCTTATTAAACACAACGCTTCAAATTAATATTCAAGTCTCCATTAGGCTTCTGTTCCATTGAGCATAGACTACTAGCATAACTTCTCATTTACCGCCGCGTTCCCGTTGCACACTAAAACTCCTATTGCTTTGCAATAAGTAAAGACTCCCGAGTAGCATAACTAGTCTTAAATTAAAAGAGTGACTTTGTAGAACACAATGGACAACCTACATCTACGGCCACGTAAAGCCTTATTTCTTCAAGATAAAATTTATGATAGTCTAATTTAGATTAGGAAAGTCAGACTTTTGGGTTCATAAGCCACTTTTTGTTGCTACGTCGAATAATCGATCGAACATCAATCCAAAAATACTAACAGTATTGATGAAGTCTCTCATGAGATGTAGTCACTCTATCAGTAAACATAAGTTTGCTTAAAGCACTATTGATCTTACTTAACATGTGCGTTTAGACCCGCAAATGCAATGGTAAGTGGGGGAGATTAATCCATGTTGGCATTGATTGTAAACCTTCCTTCTCCATTGTCATATCTTTAGTTCAGGGTTTCAACACCATAGGTTTGTTATCGAAAGACCATGGACCTCCCTACAATATCCTTCTTTGAGATTCCTCATTCTCAAACTTAAGTATAAACACCCCTCCTTTGAGCATACTAAGCTCTCTTTTTCCAAAATGTCCCCAATTCCTTTGTAGTACTCTTTGCATCACCTGCATAGGTGGTCTTGCTCTCGTAATATATACAACAATCACACAACTCCATTTACTTACTTCTTGTTCTATGTTTTCTAGTGTGAATTGCTCACCTTTATGTCCATTTATCTCTTGTGGTTTAACAAAATTCAGTTTATGTTCAAGCACAAAATCGCGATTAGGTCGCACCACAGAAGCAACAAAGGATCTCGAAGTATCTACCTGATTAGGAGGCAAATTGGCAAGTTGATTGATTTGATTCTTCCTTGCCAACTCAGGAAATTCATTTTTTTTCGGTGCCAATTTCCTGTAGCGCGTGGTTTTCCTCTGTTTAGTCACATGCTCCATGATTGATTTTCTGACCCTCCATTTCCAGATTAATTGCTGATTTTCGGGCATTTAATGTGTCTGGATCTTTATTGATTCCCTTGAATGTAGTTTTTAATTCCAGATTTTCTCGCTTCAATTCCATTACTTGATTACGCAAATCCCTAATCAATTGTCAGATTTCCTTGTCTTTCTCCCAACCAAATATTATTACTCCATAATTAAATAAATTACTTTAACAAACACACCAGACAACCTACACTTATGGCCACTGATGCCTTATTTCTTCGAGCTAAAATTGCATAGTTTTAAATACATATCACTTATCACTCTTTCTTGATAAGATTCCATCTTCATTATGGTATCCTAGGATTATGGCAAGAGCTGGAGATTTCCATGGTATTTCATGAATTCAAATGCAAAGATCCAAGATAAGGGTTTACTTTTGAAATCCAAATCAGTGATGGACCGATCATTCATGTAAGGACTTAGTTTTTGAAATCTTTTGTACCGACTTGTTCGTTCTCCTTTCATTTTTGGTTTGAGCCGCATCATAAGTCTTTTACTTCTCAATATTCTTACTTATGGAGTTCAATTACCATTGAATTGTTTGATTTTAAATTAGCCTATATTGATATCACTTGTTTCTGCATTTGATGATTGTCATTTCTTTCTGAACTCTGTTTACCATTCGACTGGTCAGTTATTTGATAGAGATCTTTGCTTTGGTCTCTAATCCATGTGTTAGACGTTAGTAGGTAACTCTATGAGCCATATCACAGTGTATGTGACTTTACTATTCTGACTTACCGACGTGGATTGGAACGTGGGCTAGCTCAGCGGGATGAATTAGAGATTGTGATCTTACTTTTTGAACCTGGTCTCACATGTTAGTGATGGCATGTGTTACCTTATTCTGAATGGCTCTCTAGTGTCTGTCTCCGTACAAAGTTATAGTTTGACATCTAAATTTTGGTCTGACATATGTTCCGTTGAAACTTTTGTGTGCCTCTATAATTTCGTCTCTCAGACATCTCTGCATTTTTTTATGGATCCTTTGAGCGACCTTACTGAGCATTTGGCCCATTCCCTTAATATTTTTCCTTTCAGGTGATCAGTAAGTGGGTTTGGAAATCAGGGCTAGCTGTGCGGGCGAGTGCTGGTTGCTTTTACCCCAGAGTTAGAATTGACATTTTGAGATGTAACACTTAAGACAAGTTGGCAATTACTTAAGTTTTATTTTCAAACTCCCTGTCGGAGTATTGTGGATTATACAAAAGCTTAAGGCCACTATGGCAACTATTGATATATATGTTTTTTGAGATTTATTAGTGCTTGCTCTGATTTAACATTTGCGAGACTTCTGATAATTTTAAGATTTTCTCTAATTTCTGTTTATTTGACTTTAACGCTCCAGAAATAATAATTCGGGGCGTTACATTATTAGTGGTTCATCATATTGCTACTTTAAAAAAAAACTCTAGAAACTATTAGTTAGGCTGTCACACTGGCAATGAAAAATGAGTTACGCATAAGCAAAAAAAAATATTGATTTCCGTTGAAATATATGTGATGCAATTGAAATGTGCTTTGCCCCACTTGTTAAGTAATCGAGACTGGCCTTGCCCTTGACCGGTACTGCATAAGGGTGGTATTCTTAGTTTTTCAAAGCAGGCGGCAAAATAATGAATATCATCTGAGGAGTGCCCATCAAACCCTACAAAATAGCACATGCCAAGTTGCTTGTCTAGCTTTTACCAAATTCACTAGCGCTTTTTACAAAGTTGGTAGAATTTTAAGAAGTAACGTTGCCATTCAACTTTATGTTCCTGATTAGACAAACAAAAAATGATTAAAACTAGAATACTCAAGTGTAGTTCTATACACTATCTACTTAACTCGATAATCCTATCTCCATCTTAAGGTTGATTCCATCCAATGCATGGTGCTCAATTTTATTGGTTTTCTTCTAGTTGCCCAGTGTTGGGTTATGCTCATTAGAGGGGTTCTTAATAAAGGTGTCAATGGGCCAGGCCGGCCTAGGTCCAGCGGGCCAGAGTGGAAGCACGGGCCAGCCAGGCTTTGGACCGTGGGAACTGGGCCGAGCCCAAATCTAGGATATTTAGGCCATGTCCAAGCTCAATCCCTAAGCCCTAACTTTAGGACCGGGCTAGAGACGAACCCGGTCCTAAATATAATTTTTTTAATTCATGTTTTGTGTTGCGAAAATAATAACACAAGAAATAAATTTTTTTCATAAGCCTTCTCCTTTTATCTGGGCTTGGGACAGGCTGCTTGTAAATAAGCAGGCGAAGTTATATATATATATATATATATATATAACTATTAAAAATATCTATTTTTCCAAGTGATTGTTTACTTGGACGCACTTAATTTGTTTGAAAATAATTTATACTAAATGTAACACCCTAATAAATTTTTGGAGTTATTTAAAATTATTAGCAGCAAATATATTTTTCTTAGCGCCAATATTTTTCTAACAACTTTTAACGGCGAATTAATGTTTAGTGATTAGCGTCACCGAAATTTTTATGGGTAAACTTTTAGCGACAATATTCTTACTTAACGTCGATGTTTTTTTTGTGACTTTTAGCAACCAATAAGGAAGCGGAGTAGCCTATCAAACATATTAAAATTTTCAAGCACATAAGTTATAGCAAGTAATTTAGTTTGGGTTGTTTGTAATAATAGTAAGTCGTGGGGTGAAATTTAAAATGATTAACAAAACTTCAAGGGAGTTTTTTTTTTTTTTTGTAGTTTGTCTTTTAGGGTTTTCTATTTATACCCATTTTTTTAGAGAGACAGCCGGCCCTGTGTTTTTAGTCCAAATTTCTGAGACGTGGTTAAGATAGGAACGGACGGAGGGATTTTTCGACCAATCGAAATTCTTCTGATAAATTTCTCTTAAACCCTTCTTATGAGTTAACTTCTTATAGATTTAAGGGGTTGAGGGCATGAGAGAACCGTAAGGATTTTTGGGTTTAGAGCTACGAAATTTCAGTATAAATGCGAGTCTTGAACGTGAAGGGGTGTATGTCAGTGGGTATGTGAGTAGGGAGTTTAGGGGCTGTGTGTTTCGTTGTTTGTAGATCAGTGTAAATGTGCAGGGGCGAGTCACTGTCATGAGGTAGTTTAAATTATAGGTACTAATATACGTATATGGGTTTGTGTGAGTTACATAGGAGTACTGGAAAAGAGAGAAGGGAAGAAAACTAGAGATGCCCCGGCGAAACTTTTCGGTAAGTTTTCTGGCTGAATTTTCTTTAGATTTATTGAATGTTTATGAAACTGTAAGGGGGTTGCCGTGGGTTGTACATGATGTGCAAAAGTGTGTGTGTGGGGGGGGGGGGGTTATGCCGTGAGAACCTTATGAGTTTTAGGGCAGTGGAGAAACAATTGTCGTGAGAGGTTTTATGATTGGGTGGGGGGCTGCTGCGGTGTGTGTGTGTGTGTGTGTGTGTGTGTGTGTGTGTGTGCTTGTGTGGTGTGCGCAGGTAGAAGGTGTGTGTTAAGTGCGTGAGGGGTGCAGAGGAAGAAGGAAAGTAGAAGGAAAAAGGGGCTGTTAGGTAAGGGTGATGATTGCCCTGCATTGGTTTGGAGGCTGCCATGGCCATGCGGGTTTTCAGTGTGTGTGTTATAAATTGTGTGTGAGTGTTTGCCTTTGTGTGCGTCTGTGTATAGACTATGCGTAAGAGTGTAATAAGTGCAAGTATATATGTGGGTCTAAGAGTGGCAAGGAAAAAAGAGTGAGGACAGCCATGGAGGGGCTGCCATGGCTGTGTTTGCACGGCTGCACATGGCTGGGTATAAGCGAGTTTGAGTGCATCAAAGAGAGAGAAAAGAGACCTATTGCTGGGCAGATTTAGTGTGTTTTGTGTGGGGAGTATAGTGTATGAATATAATGAGATGGAAGAGTAAGGGAGAGACAGCAGTGGTGTGATTTTTGCATTTTAATGTGTGGATTATGTGTATATGTGGGTTTCAGATATGTAAAGAGCAAAAGAAAGAGAAGAAGGTGGCAACCATGGCTGCCGTGAAAGAGGAAGGAGGCTGGGCAGCCATGAGCTGCCGTAGCTGAACTTACGATGTTTGTTAGTGCCCTTGTGACTGAAAAGAGAATAAGGAAATAGTAGTCGGGTGCTGCCTTCGTGAGAGTGCATATGTGCATGTGTGAAGGTGAAATGAACAAAGGTAGGAGAAGAGCTACTGCCGAGAGGCAGTAGCACTGTTAGTTGGATAAAATTTTATGTGTGTTTGTGTACCCATTGGTGTGTGTGAGTCTTGTGGGTACGTGTATGTGGTATGCATGTAATTGTGGGTGTACGTCCATTGGGTAAACTAGAGCAGGGAAGACCCACTGCCATGAGGCAGTGGGTGATGGATTTATGCAAATATGTTTGTTTGTGTGAAGGTTGGCAGTAAGTGTAAGGGAATGATATATCTGTTTGTTTATATAGTTGTGTAGGGAAGAAAAATGGGTGTTGGAGTGTGGTTAGATGCATACAAATATATATATATATATATATGGAGTCGATCTCTATCTATCGGTGGAGAAATAGCTATTTCTCCACCACCCATCTGGCCGTCCATGTGGCAAATTGCGCTACGATGTCATTTTTTTTAAAAGATTTGCTTGACCCTACAAAGAGTAGCGGTTAACAATTCTAGCAATTGTGACCCAGAATACCCTCTGTCTACACATGCACAGTTATGTCTCCTCTCCGGTGTCTCTCTCCCTCTCATTAAAATCATTTGCAGACATCACCAAACATGAATTTTTGGTTTCATCTTGCACACAACACCAATTGTCTCATTTACAATCAAATTACTCAAAGCTTGCTCATAAATCAACCTCTCAACTCTGCCGGAATCCATTCTCTCAACCTCTCAACTCTGTCGGAATCTATTCTCTCTTTTAGTTTAACCAAGATGCAATTAAAAGACTCATTTGCAAGAGATTTGCAATGGAAAAATGAGAAAAAAATGCAATATTATTGAAAAGTTTGGTAGATTACTGCAACCATATTACATAAATCAAGTACATGGGTACATGTAAACCCAGAATCACAATTAAGAACATAAACATACAAAAGAAATTCCCAGCACCGTTATGTCATCCACCACCGTCGGCACCATATATCGGATGCATAACCACCATTGTCATCGGCACCATGATCTCAGGCACACAACCACCGTCACTACCACGATCCTGCACTCACCACCCACATACATCCTAGATGCACCACCACCACACCACACCGTCCTACCACCACCATCATACCCATTACCCATGACATCGCCGAGCACCACTGCCCCTCACTGTTAGATCGACCTGCCATACATTTTACCGTGAAACTGCCCAAAACTTCTTACCGTGAAATTGCCGAGCACCACACCCAAGCTGTGAGACCTGTCGACTGCCATCACCTCCTAACCACACCCAAGTCATGAGATCTGCCAGCCACAGTTGAATCCTACCACCACCCAGATCTTCCAATCGCAATCGACTCCTACCATCTCTATATTTATCGCGGCCTAGAACACCATCACAATCCTCATGATGCCGCTAAGATCACCGATCTTGATGGTAATAGTGGAATGGTGGTGGCCTTGATGGCGGCAACAGTGGATTTGGAAGCAGAAGGAGATCAACAAATTTCTGTGAAGACGAGAGAGGGAGGAAGGAAGGGAGGGAGGGAGGGAGAGGGGGAGAGATGGTGAATTTGGGTATTGGTGGTGTAGTGATAGGGAAAAGGGGAAAAAGACAGGACAAGGGAAAAATGGAAGTCATACAGGGTGAAGGGGCTTTTTGGACAAGTTGCTAACCGCCACTAAGAATGGCGGGTAAGCGAAATTTTGTGAAAAAAAAAAGAAGCATTTGGACCGTCCTTTGCGCGACGTGGACGGCTAGATGTGTGGTGGAGAAATAGCTATTTCTCTACCGGTAGATGTGAATCGACTCCCACACATATATATATATATATATATATATATATGTATATATATATATATGTATATATATATATATATATATATATGTATATATATATATGTGTGTGTGTGTGTGTGTGTGTGTGTGTGGGAGTCGATTCACAAAATATATAGAGCTGATCCGTTGAGAGTGCTAGCAAAATAGAAGATTTTGCTAGCGCGATTCGGGATGGACGGCCCAGATCTTTTTTTTTTCATAAGTTGTTAGTCGTCCGCTACATAGTATAGCGGACGGACTTTTTTACCATATTGCCCCTCCTCCCTCGTCCGCTACACTGTATGGCGGACAACTTTTTTGGCCTGACATGTGACAGTCAAAAAGTCGTCCGCTACACTGTGTAGCGGACGAATTTTCGGTCATGTCATCCACAACCCTCCTGACAGTTGTCACATAAGTCATGTCGCTGCACGACTGTTACTTTGTCCTTATCCCACCTTCTGTGACACTGTGTAGCGGACAACTTTTTTGTTTTTACTGTCCACTATACTATGTAGCAGACTTACCCACTCAAATACACACTTCGAAACTCGTATTCATTCTTTCTTTTCACAAATTTTCTAGCGGCGTTGGCAAGTAGATCGGCGCAATTTCTTCCCAAGAAATCCTTTAATCGTCTCATCAATCACGTAAGTTCACAAACAAATCCTTTATTTGTTCATAATCTAGAGTTGTTATGAGTATTGCGGCTTATGCATGGTTTTGAATATGTGTGCGCTGCATTGTGCTAGCGTTTGTCAATTTATCTATATCTATATGTATGTATATATATATATATATATATATATATATATATA
Source organism: Escallonia herrerae (assembly GCA_033070095.1). Taxonomy (NCBI): domain Eukaryota; kingdom Viridiplantae; phylum Streptophyta; class Magnoliopsida; order Escalloniales; family Escalloniaceae; genus Escallonia; species Escallonia herrerae. The sequence continues at coordinate 92,454 of JAVXUP010001086.1, forward strand.
TTATATGTGTATTGCATATTATTTGTTCATGTGATTTCACTTGTAAAATCTCATTCTGTGTCTGTTTGTATGTATGTACATACATATATACATCATGTGAACTTATGTGAGCACACGGTAGCGTTGTATGTATTATCTGATCACATGCTAGTATTGTATGTTTGATAATGTTTATGCTTCCAATCTTGCCATTTTTTCATACTTATTTTATCAACTTTCTTATTCTTGCGAACGTTGTATACCGTTTGTTTTGCTTAAATTGTATTTATTAATTCGTAGGAAAGAGCACTTCTCAACACAGTAGAAGTATCCGATAATTTCAAAGCCTGAAAATTGAACAAAACCCAGAAAAGATTACTGCGTGGGATTGGGTTTGGGATTTTCACGCATGGGCAGATCTTTCAACACCTTGACCGGCACTTAATAGGTGCCCTTGTTGAAAGGTGGAGAAGTGAAACGAATACGTTTCACTTCCCTCTCGGAGAGATGACAATTACCCTAGAAGATGTAGGGTTCATCTTAGGGTTACCGGTGACGGGGCGGCCGGTAATAGCTCCTCCGTCGGAAGCAACGAATAAGAGAACCGCTAGGGACTTCTTTACTTCGATACCCCAGGATCAATTTAGCACTGGTGGTATCAAGTTGAAGTGGTTGGTAGATACCTACAAGGTTTCCGTTGGATAACTACACGGATCAGATGCTTGTGCTGTACACACAAGCTTTCCTCTTGTGGGTGATGGGGGCAATTCTGTTCCCAACAACGTCGAAGAATACGGTCAGCGTCAAATATTTACCGTTGTTGGGTAACCTGCTGGAGGTTGGGGATTATGCCTGGGGTGCAACAACTCTTGCGTACCTGTACCGAGCATTGCACAAGGCAACGAGGCCCGACTCCAAAGCTATATGTGCATGTCTCTCGCTATTGCAGGTATATCATACAAATCTTGATTACGTGCTCGATTTTTTGTTGTTGAATCGACAATAAATTTTGACGATACTTTATTTAATTTGTCTTTGCTCTCAGGTGTGGTCTTATGAACACCTTGCTACCGGCGCACCCAGGCGTAGGGACGGAACCGATAATGTGTGGCCTCGGTTGTGCGCCTGGGAGTACAGCCGGAAGGACAATCACTACCCGAGGAGAGACGATCCCCATCACAACATTACGTACTATCTGGGGGAGCTCGACTCGCTATCTCCGGGCCAGATGCGATGGGCACCGTACAAATATTTGGCGTGACGGGTGGGAGAGTCGTTCGTCTTCACGCTCTCCAGGTTGCAACGCACACCCCTGATCCACTTCGAGGTCGCAGAGTGGCAGCTGCCAGATCACGCTATGTGCCATTTTGACTGCCTGCAGGGGTTGCCAGTCGATGCGCCGGATATGAGGCTTAACAGGAACCCACCGGGTGTCGAACGGTTTGGCAAGGCGAATGCGCACAAGAAATTGAGGTTTGGAATTCCTGGCAGGACACGCTGGTGGCCATTGTGTCAGAGCCTGACCCCGTGATCAGCATCGAACAGTACAATGAGTGGTACTACCGCATCACCCGGAGGAGAGTAGCCCTAGTAAGGTTTGAACGTGGGGAGAAGTACCCCTAGGGGTCAGATCGATGAGCAGATGGCATACAATCTGGTAAGTTGCCCAACCAGTGCTTTAATTGAACTTGATGATTCTAAGTGTGTGTATGAAGTTACTTATTTATTATCTCTTTGGATGTAGGTTAATGCCTCTTCGCCTTCTTCCAGAAGTTCAGCGAGCAGAAGGATCTGGTGGATGCAATGGGCGAGGAGCTTCGCCAACAGGCTGAAGCGTTGGCGTATTGCTGCGGGAATTTTTTTGCACCAAGCATCAGGACAGCCTTCGGGCGTCAGCCCAGGAATGGGTTATTCGGGGTGGCAGCCCCCTTATGTGAGCAAGGGATACACTGATCCCTCGGGACAGACTTCAGGGGTGAGCTAGGGATACGGTGGTCCCTCTGTACCGAGAATGGGTGGTGATTGGGGACCGCCAAGCACCATGGGCCAGGCTCAAGCGTCGTGGGAAGAGTACAGTGCGCCCTCTTTCTCTTTGCTTCTGGACTCGGAACCCCAACCCCTCTCTCAGAGTCAAGTCACGCAGGACTGGGGTTTCAAAAACATCAGTCTATCCGAGACACTGCCCATTGTCCCGTGGGCAGGACCATCTGTTGCCGAAGGAGGGCAATATCCCCCGATCGACCCCCGAGGGCAATATCGCAAAGGGCATCCATTGAAGCTCAATGCCAAATAATCAGAGAGTGTTATCTTAGCGGGTACCCCCAGGACAAAGCGTTGTATAGTGTGAATCACCTGGAGGGCATGGATTACTGTTGCTCGTGGGGAGAAATGTCCTCCCTGGCTCCGGGGAGTTGGTTAGACAACGGTGTCATCTCTACCTACGTGGAGATTCTGAAGGAAAAGGGTCGGGAGCGGCTGAATGAGTATCCGGGCATTTTTTTGTGGATGCCTTTTTTCATAGCCTCCTAGTGTCTGAATGGCAGGAGTGGGTCGAACAAAGGGGGAAGAAAAAGTTGAGCCAGTGGAGACCGTCTGCTAACCTACGAGCGTATCTGAATAGGGATAGTCCAGTGAGCGCAAGGGTTGCCCACGTGTTTCTAATCCCATTTTTAGGAAAAAGCCACTGGTACTTGGTTTGCTATGAACCAACAGAAAAAGTCGTATCGGTGATCGACAGTCTCCACGACGATACCATCCACATGCCTGTGTTGTGGATGTACAAAGCCCAGTTGGACTTTATGGTAATCTTACGATTGTTGTTTAATGCTTATTGTAACTTGCCAATTGTAAATGTTAACTCGTGTCTTACGCCGTTTTCTGTTTCTAGCAGAATCTATTTTGTGCCATGGTCCATGCTATCCGTGGTGTACATGTACCGGCGCGGCCAAAGCTCCATTTCTTATTGAAGAAGGGAGGCCCAAGCAACATAATACTTCGGACTGCGGCATCTTCCTTTGCATGTACATGGATTACATTTGTCGGTCTGAAAGCCTCAGGGCGGCCGCCTAGAGTCAAGAATGCGTAGAAGGCTTTAGATATAGGATAGCTTGGCAAATTATGAAAGGCCAGCCTAGAGTGGTTATGTTTATTGAAAATCCATCTAAGGACGAGAATCCGGCTCAACATGAGGACCCCAGTTGACATTGTACCATTAGAATATATTTTTTAATAAATCATGATTATTTAGAAAGCTGTCATTGGTGTGATTTGATTTGTGTTGATTTGACTGATTTGTGTTGAAGATGATTTATTGATTGATTTGACTGATTTGTGTTGAAATCAGTTGACATTTGATTTGGATTGATTTGATTTGAGTTGGTTTTTTGCTCTAATTGAGAATGATTAAATGGTGGGAAAAAATGGAAAAAATGTTCTAAGCGGGGTTTCTGCTGTGCCGTCCCCTACACAGTGTAGCGGACGTCCAAAGAGAGGAAAATTTTCCAGTTGAAGTTGAGAGTTTCTTATGCGCTGTCCGCTACACAGTGTAGCGGACATCCAAAAACAGGAATTTTTTTTTATAAGTGTTGAGGTTGAGAGTTTCTATCGCGCTGTCCGCTACACAGTGTAGCAGACGTCCAAAGACAGGAAAATTTTTCAAGTGTTGAAGTTGAGAGTTTCTGTTGCGCCATCCGCTACACAGTATAGCAGACGTCCAAAGACAGGAAAATTTTCCAGTTGAAGTTGAGAGTTTCTGCTGCGCTTTTCGCTACATAGTGTAGCGGACGTCCAAAAAACAGGAATTTTTTTTTCAAGTGTTGAAGTTGAGAGTTTCTGTTGTGCCGTCCGCTTCACAGTATAGCGGACGTCCAAAGACAGGAAATTTTTTCCAAGTGTTGAAATTGAGAGTTTCTGCTGCGCTGTCCGCTCCACAGTGTAGCGGACGTCCAAAGGCAGAAAATTTTTCTAAGTGTTGAAGTTGAGAGTTTCTACTGCGCCGTCCGCTACACAGTGTAGCGGACGTCCAAAGACAGGAAAATTTTCCAGTTGAAGTTGAGAGTTTCTGCTATGCTGTCCGCTACACAGTGTACCGGACGTCCAAAAATAGGAAAAAAAATTCTAAGTGTTAAAGTTGAGAGTTTCTGCTGTGCCGTCCGCTACACAGTGTAGCAGACGTCCAAAGACAGAAAAATTTTCCAAGTGTTGAAGTTGAGAGTTTCTGCTGCGCTATCCGCTCCACAGTGCAGCGGACGTCCAAAGACAGGAAAAATTTCTAAGTGTTGAAGTTGAGAGTTTCTGTTGCGCCGTCCGCTACACATTGTAGCAGACGTCCAAAGACAAGAAAATTTTCCAGTTAAAGTTGAGAGTTTCTACTACGCTGTCCGCTACACAGCGTAGCGGACGTCCAAAAATAGGAAAAAAAATTCTAAGTGTTAAAGTTGAGAGTTTCTGCTGTGCCGTCCGCTACACAGTTTAGCGGACGTCCAAAGACAGGAAAATTTTTCAAGTGTTGAAGTTGAGAGTTTATGCTGCGCTGTTCGCTACACAGTGTAGCGGACGTAAAAAAAAATTTAAGTGGGGGAACAAAATGGGGGAAATTTTTCTAAGTGTTGAAGTGGAGAGTTTGATGCGCCGTCCACTACACAGTGTAGCGGACATCCAAAGACAGGAAATACAGTGTAGCGGACGTAGAGGCAACAAAAAAATTTTAAGTGTTGGAGATCAGACTTTCTACTGCGCTGTCCATTACACAGTGTAGCGGACGTCGCTAATTCTGTTTTGTGAAACTGGCAAAGGAATAAGTGTTTTAGCGACGGAATAAACAATCTCAATATCTCAAATGCATGATTACCAATAAAAAATCATCAATTAACAACCTCAAATCATCAATTAACAATTACAATTCTCAAACGCATAATTAAAAATCTAAAATTATCAGACAAAAATTTATTAACACAAAATTGTTCATAATTTGATTTAGGGTTCAACATTGGGGGAAAGCTTTTTCACAAGTGCTTTGATCAAACACCAGCACTTGAAAACGCATATGCCCCTTGTGTTCAAAGATTACAAAGTCCCCTTCATTGAGGTCGTGCTGCTCGCAGAAATTGCTCCAACCCTCTTCGAAACAAATTTTCTCTTGGTCGTGCTTCTTCTTGATTTTAACAAGCCATGACCCCTTGCGACTAGTTAAAGTTGCTTCAAACCAAAGTGTGGTAAGCAATCTGCAAAAGGCTACCGGTATGGCCTATCATATTCATTATAAGACAGGTAAGTTTTTAACCAAAGATAAAACTTTTAACATGCACAAAAACACATAGAAAGAGGGATGGCCTACAAGTTCTGTATGAAACCCTGGCATCATGACCTTGAAGAAGTGTCTGTCGACTGAAACGTCCCTGTTCACCGAAGCAGAAGCCATCAGGATGGATCTGTCGCTGGAGATATGGGTCGCCGTAGAGGGGGTCGCGGGTGGGTGAGATGTTCGAGACAGAGACAAGTATAAGAATTTGGGTTTCTGCTGCGTCGTCCGCTATAGTGTAGTGGACGGGGAAAATAAAAAACTAAAGTTAGATTTGATGGCGGCTCTAATAGGTCCATCAGAAATAACCTTCCAGTCTTCGGTAGAAAGATAATCTCATCAAAAAAATATTACGCATTATTACAAATGTCAAACAGACTTGATGGCTTATACAAAAAACTAAAGGTCCACTGCAGCTGCTTCTTCCTCATCTTCGGCGTCATCTTCTTCCTGTCTTGCAAACCCCTTGGACTTATCCTCAGTGCCTTGTAATGGTTCCGCTTGTCATGGTCGGTCATTTTGTTGCACAATGCACACCTTCTCAGCTTTTTAGGTTGAGTTGCCTGTTCAATAGAGCTATTCATCCGCGTAGATCTCTTGCGGCCTTTCATTTGCGATATAATTGGATCCAAAGGCCGGATATCATTGTCGTCTTCCTCCCTCGGCTCGTCATCTTCTGATCTCGTTGTAGGCTCAGTGTCAACCGCATTGCTGACTGAAGCTGCTTCCAACTGGTTGACGATGGGCTCTTGCTGCTGAGCTACCTCGAGGAGATGTTTATATCCGGCCATTGTAGCAGCACCTTTTACGGACAAACGGGTGAACATTGTCACCAAATGATTATACCGCAACGTCTCTGATTCTTCAAAGTCAGTATACGGGTGCTCCAGAAAGGTAATGGTACCGTGCAACCTGTTTGCACCTTTCGTCCACCGTGGCAGGACATATTTATCGGGGATTGTCCTGATATTCTTCTGGTTGAAAAACCACAGAATGTGTCTACACAGGATGCCATGGAACTCAAACTTCTTGCAAACACATGTCACCGAATCTGTCAATGTGTCATGGCTCACCGTATAAATTATGTGCAGCTTCTCAGGGACGAGGTCATTCACGAGCGAATAAACCTTGTACTCACGCGTAGACATTTCTGCCACCTTGTTTATACTGTATCGTCCCGATTTTCGCAGCTCTACTTGGTATAGCAAGAAGATCTCCTTCGTATAGACTTTGGCACCGTTCAGCTCCAGCGGGGTCTCAAGCAACCTTCTCCTTTGTTTGTACATTGTTGCAAAGTCTGCAGCCCTTTCTTTTACGAACAACGAAGCAACCGCTTTTTGTGCGGATGCAACGAAACTCTTCAAATTGGTAGTTGTACCCACATAACTATCGAACGTGGCATTCATAGATTCACTCCTGCCCGTCATTTTCATGCTCGCTGAAAAATACCTCCTCGTGTAAACGCCAATCCATTGCTCTTTGCGCTCGTACAAGTGCTGGAGCCACTCGTTGTCTTGCAATGAGTAATCCCGAACAAGCTTTTCCCACCTCTCCTTAAATTCCTCAATCGTTAACAACTTGTTAACGCACTTGTCAAAATCCTGTTTAAAGTCTGGATACTTTGCGTACACGTGATGCAGACGTTCAGGGTATTTGTTGCTTATGTGCCAAGTGCACAAGTTGTGTCGAGTGTCTGGGAAGACGGTAGCAATAGCCTTCTTCATTGCCAAATCTTGATCGGTGATGATCACTTTGGGTGCTTTGAAGTTCATTGCTTCCAGCCACGTCCTAAACAACCATACAAAAGAACTCTAGCTCTCGTCCCTTAACAAGGCGAACCCGAACAGGATGGAGTGATAATGATGATTGACGCCCGTGAAAGGAGCGAACATCATCGAGTACTTGTTGGTACGGTATGTGGTGTCGAAAGTCATGACATCCCCAAAATGCTTATAAGCTAGCCTCGAACGACCGTCGACCCAAAAAATTGTACTAACTCGATGCTCGTCGTCAAGTTTATAATCAAAGGTAAACTGCGGGTCCTCCATCTGCATCCGTTTCAATAGGCTCATTGTAGATTGAGCATCATTGAGGTCATACGCGGCTCGTCTATGGGTTCGGACCGCGTTACGAACGTCTGTCGTGTTAAAGTTTAAATTTTGAATTCTCCCACCTGTTCAGCAAGAACATTAACAATCTCAGTAGGTCCAATTCGCGCATTGCTCATTGTGTGAATTAGGCTCCTCGCGACCTTACCCATCTTCTTGTGTTGATGCATCTGACTCACCTTAGAAGGAGTTACTAACGGGTGATTGTGTGCCAGTTCCAGGCTGGTAATAAGCCAATGATCTTGCTTGGGTTTGTAGCTTACGAACATCTTGACCTGGCAATTTGTGCGCTCAAAGCAGTCCCGTCTTCTACGCGAATATCCTATTTCGTCATCACTGTCATCATTGCCTATGCGTGTCTCATTTTGCAATGGGTTTCTGCCCCTATGACACTCGTATAAGTGAGAGCATATCTTTTTTGTTACGTTGCTTGTTCTTGTAGTCTTTATTCTAATGCCAAAACCAACCCTCAATGAATACGCTCGAAAACATTCTTCAGCTTCTTCCAATGTTTGAAACGTTCGTCCTAGATACGGATCACTAGCATCTACGGGGACGTTGGAGCTCGACACGAAATCAGACATTGTGAAACAAGACCTGTGTAGAAATAGACTACGCTTAACAATCAAATGGTATTTCTAACTGAAAATATTACCTAAAAATTACCTTGGCGAATAGACCAATTTAGGATGACAAACATACCATATACAAAATCTCAAAAGTGTCTCCAAATTAATAATTATTAATTTATTGAACATAAAAAATTAAAATTACTAAGATAAATAGACAAATTCATCATGCCAAAATACAACAAACATATCTCAAAAAATTTGAATTTAAATAGCATAAAATTTTCAAAGTTAGCGAACATAAAAAATCAAATTAAACTATAATGAATTTATTTAAAGTTAACAAATTATATATTTTTTATGAACATCATGTCTAGAACATCACAAAAAATCTAGAGTAGAACATCACAAATTGATAAATAGAGTGACAAATTTCTAGAACATAAAAAAAATTTATACTTTTTTATTCAAACAAATAAATTATACTTTACCAGTCAATCCATAAAGAAATCTTCACCATTCATAAACTTACCTTGCTTGAGTGAAGCTTGAAGCAAGTGTTACTCGAAGCTTGAAGGGAGCTGAAAATGGAAGCGAGACTAAAGGAGAAGAAAATTGTGCTGAAGGAGCTGATTAGCTTTTGGGAATAGGCAATACTGTCCGCGATACTGTGCAGCGACAACATTGACTTGTGCAGAAATAAAGGTACAGAAGTCTGGAATTGTGTCAGTCGTGTTAGGTGAAAATTCGTCCGCTACACAGTGTAGCGGACGACTTTTTGACTGTCACATGTCAGGCCAAAAAAGTTGTCTGTCATACAGTGTAACGGACGAGGGAGGAGGGGTAATATGGTAAAAAAGTCTGTCCACTACACTATATAACTGACTACTGATAGCTTCTGAAAAAAAAGATCTGGGCGAAGGGATGGACGGCCAGATCGCGCTAGCAAAATCTCCTATTTTGCTAGCACTCTCAACGGATCAGCTCCCATATATATATGATGTAGATGGTGTTTTTGTATGCTTACAAGTGAAGGGAAGCTGCCGAAGTAACTAGTGCAGGGGTGAACATGTGTTGTGATGTGTGCGCGTGTGAACAGTTTAGTGTTAAGTTTGGGATGAACTAAGGGGAAGCATATAGTGATCATTAACATGTGACATTTTACAGTAAGATTCATTAGGTTACGTTAGAATTTACGGTAAAATTTCATAATTTTCTGAATTCACATATATTTTTAGTATTTTTTGTAATTTTAGATTTGGAAAATTCTTTTGGAGCCTTTAAAGCCTGAAAATGTTTTGGGAAAAATTATAGTAATGTCTTTATGGTATATATAGAGTTTGATAATTTTTGGAGTTGTTTTACTATGATTTTCATATCGCATTGGTTTTAGCAAAACGAAAAATCTAAGAATACTTTTTGTCTTTTAAATTTTGATTTTAATTTCTATAATTCTTATATATTTAAAGTTCTTAAAAATTATGGGACTTATTTTGTAGCTGGAAGTAATTATGGCTATTATTGAGTTTTTATTATATTTAAATAAATTATTTTTAATTCAAAAATATTCAAAATTCAGAAAATTCACATTTTGACTTGTTATAATGTTTTAAGCTATAAAATTATTTTATTTTAATTTATTTTGAATTTTGGAATATCAACACGCGTTAAGGATCGTACAAGGTTCTCGGACAGGTTGGTCACGTGCGAGGCGCGTTAGTTGAGCGATTTTGGGATTAGAAATGAGCATGTGGGGGTATATGATATTAAGATTATAGTATTGTAGCATAGATTATGTTCTGACAAATGGATTGCCAATCTAGGTTATTCAGAAAATTTTGATCGAGGATTGGTAGCATCGTTTAGCTTGGACCTAGGTAAGGAATTCTATCCGAACCCTATTTCATTATTCTGATTTCAAATGCTAATAACAACAGTTTTACAAACTAGATCGAATGTTGATTTTCATTGATTGATATAAAAATATTTTTAAATTGCCCATGAAACCCTAAATTGAGCCTTATAGTGATTGTTTGGAATTCTGTTTCATCTCATCTTAGAATCCATTGTTCATTTGATATGTTTATTGATTAACCATCATAAAACATTTTTGAATTCTATTCATTACTTCTCAATGTTGACATGAGTTAGTAACTTGGGAGCCATAAGGATGGTCTGTATCGTTAGCGTTATAAGAATGGTCTGTTGAATGGGTTTAACTAGTACATAGATGGACTAGTCAGTGTACATATGCATATGTAAGCGTATCGAGCACTATCGAGATGGCTTTGCTTCTGTACTACTCATGTTCAATGTTTCCTATTTATGTTTTATTGCACTTTAAGTGTTTTAAAAACTGTTATTGATTTAAGAGAACTGAGTTGATACTCATCCCTTTGTTTATATTGAAATGCTGTGGTTTTCTTTGGAAACCTTTCAAAATATTCTTTTGATTGAATATAGAAAAATTGTTCGAATCGTTCTGTTCTCATTTTAAAAGTTTTATTTGGCTTAAATGTAAAATTGTCCGAATCGTTTTGTTATTTTAAGTCTTTGATCGACCTTACTGAGCTCTCAAAAGCTCACTCTCCTTTGACTTCTTTTTCGCAGGTCATAGCCAGCATTAGGTTGAGGTGCATGTGTTGATTAGAGCCGTGCGTAAGAAGACATTTGATCTTAGTATTAATCATTAGAGCCCCTGCGTTGGTGAACATTATTGTTTAAATTTGTAGGACCTAATTTGATATTTCAACCATGATAGTTTACTAAGATTTAAAATTAATGGTTTAGTTGTTCTGACAGTTGATGGATTATTTAGTTGCTCTGAAAGTTGATGGATTATTTATTGAGATTGAGGACACTATTGTCTTAGTGTTATTGATCGATCGAGTTCTAACGTTCCGAAAAATTCTGGGATGTTACACTAAAACTTGTAAAAAAGAAAAGAAAAGGAAATTACCTAATCATCGGGAAGTGTTTCGACGTCCGAATCACTGCTTTTCCTATCATCAATCGGTTTTATCTTACTCGTGGTATTTTGCATCAAGCTAGTCCTTCCAGCATACGCACAACTCGAGTGACTCAGGATTAAGATGACTCCTCCTGTCATCCAATACCCTCCCACTCTCTAAAAATGTCGACTCTGAAGCAACTAGGCTTGCATCGGTAGTACATTTCAGATAATTTGTGATAAAGTTTTATAAATTTTTTCATTTTGTTTCTAAAAGTTAACAAATCAAAATTTAGTTGTTATTCCATTGATATAACATAATAATGATTAGTATTTGCATACAAACCAGTCTCATTAAAAGAGAAAAAAGTAGATGAACCTGCCGAACTAGAAGTACCTTCCACTGCTAGTTGTCTTGCTACTAGATGTTTAAGGCCTTTAAGATATGACCCATAATATATTTCCCCACTCGACTATGAAGCTCACTCACGCACATCAGCGAAATTTTGATATAGGTTATATAGATCCTCAAATGTCGTGCTCACTTTCGTTATAAAGTTGGTTGTGTTCTCATTTATGTAGCACATTAGTCTTGATATTTCTAATATCGAGACTTTCACACCATGCAACTTTAACCTATGATCCAAACAAGTGGTTACAGCAAAAATATTAGGCAATTCACCCCAATATTTATTAAACTTAATATCCGTATGTTTTACTATTTCTTGAAAGGGTCTTACATATCTCTATTTCATTCACATTGTAGCGATTTTGAGAATTTCTACTAGAGGTGGGATAATACGTACCAGATAATAAATTGGTAGACGTGTAAAATACCTCTAAAAATTCGGATAGATGTGCAACCATCTGTCATTCCGCGTGAGTTGGCAAGCCTTGTGGGAACGTGGTTAGTAGAAAATGCGTATACACTTTTTTGTATACCAAAACATATAAAAGCATATGATATATGGAGTTCCACCTATGGACGACATTTGTAAGTGATCTCCTACGAAGCAAATTATATTAAACACACAAAGCTTTAAATTATTGTGTTCTCGGACCTGAACTATGAATATACGCTGCCATACCCCACATTTTGAGAAGATAATCTCTTGCAGCAACTAAAACATCTTGAACAATTAAATTAATTATATGACAAACACATGAAATATGAAATAATTCACCAGCAAGTACAAGTTGAAGGCTTTCCTTTAAGGCTGAAATAATAACTTTATTGTTAAAAGCATTATCAAAACTGATACTCATAATCTTATTTTTTATTTTAAACGTGGTACATGCTTTAATTATAATGGTAGGAATGTTAGCTGCATCATGCAGATGAGGAAAGAGTTCTAAAATGATGATTCTCTTAATCATAGTCCAATCAGAATTAACCCAATGGGCCGTCACACAAGCATATCTAACAAAAGTAAAAGAAGATTGCCAAACATCATAAGTAAGATTAACTCTACCATCAAAATTATCAAAATAATTAATCAAGTGTGCTTTAGCAGTATTATATTGTCTAAGTGTATCGGATCTAGTTGTATTTTTATGAACTTTTTTATAGAAAGTTTGCACGTAAGTGTTCATATATCTAGAGTGCTTAACATTATCGGCAAAACTAAAAGGTTGTTCATCGTGAAAAATAAATTCAGCAAGACCGTCTCTTTGGTCTCACTGATTATAAGCAAATAACATACTGTCAAAGGATAACTGCATTTGGCTAGGTTCAATATGGCCTTGTTTAGGTGCACACAGAGGGTAATGCTTATCAAGATGTCCATTACCACTACCACACAAAAATAATTTATCACAGTACTTACATTGAGCTCTTCAGAAGTTGTCAACCATAATATCATCAACATGTTCCAACACATGACTTTTTTTCCCTTCCCTTTTGGACTTCTGGCGGACTACCAGAAGGATTGCACGGTCGTTCACCATGATGACCACTTATCTGGTTAATTTTTTTTTTCGAAGTAGTAACTTCACCAACCGAGCTGCGTCCTTGACTCTAATGCGGGGTATCTTGCGAGGGTGTATATTCAAAATCTAGAATGTTTTGGTTGAACTCCTAATTGGTTTGAGTATCTACACTCACTCATGGCGGATCTTGAAAACCGAATGGTTGTGATGGTGCTTGGATTGGTGCTTATGGTGGTGGTGGTCGTGGTGCTTGTGGTGGTGGTGCTCCACATTTGTTACGTGATTTAAATAATCGAGACATATTTGATGCTAATTTTTTTTAACAAGAATGAAAAATAAAACTATTATGAGTAACTAAATACAAAGGAACAAGAGTAGTAAATAATTAAGTAATACTTGCAATTAAAAATTAAAGAAGGTTAGTACTTAGTAACAAATAACCATGGTAGCAAAGCTTGTACAATTTAATAAGAGTAACTAAATGTAAGGAAATAAGAGTAGTAAATAATTAACTAATAATACTTGTAATTAAAAATTGGAGAGGGTTAGTACTTAATAACAAATAACAATGGTAGCAAAGCTCGTAGAATTTAGATAAGAGAAAGTAAGAAGAGTGGTATGAAAAATATGAAAGATAAAAAGTGCATTTATAGATTTTTTAAAGTCCACAAAAGACCAAAATGCCTTTTAAAACTAGCTGTTTATAATTGTTAGGGAGGGTAAAAGTGTAAAAAACATAAAAAGAGTTGTTAAAAACTTGTTAGACGAAAATACCCCCCCAAACTAGCCGTTATATAGCTGTTGGGGGAGGAGGGGTAAAAGTGAAATTTTGTAAAAGAAGAGAATATAGCCGTTTGGGAGGAAAGTCATAATTCCAAAAACACGTCGGGCCGGCCCTAGAGGTGTCAAATGGGCTGGGCTTGAGCCGGGCCAACCCAACGGGCCTCTAACAAAACGGGCCAGGGCCGGGCCTTGTGACTGAAAAACGGGCCGGGCCAGGCCCTGGCCTGAAATCTGGATATATGGGCCCAATCCAAGCCCTGGCCCTAGGCCCAATATCTAGGGCCGGGCCTAGTGGAAAAGAAAACAAAGAAGACAGAAAAAGAAAAAGAAGACAGAAGATAAACTGAACAACGAAGCACCGGGGACGTCAGCCAACGGAGCACTGGGGACAGCCATGGCACATCGTCGGCAGCCACAACATAAACCATCGGCGACATGGGAGCAAAGCCGGCCAGCACCAGCGAAAGTCCACGGCGGCAGGGTGGAAGTGGAAGATCCAACTACGATGGCCTCTACAGATGCTGACAGCAAAAGCCAGCACTGTCCGATGAGGTCTCCACAAATCTGACGGCAGTGACCAGCTTGCGCCGATCTCGAAGTGGTGGCCTCGGCAGCTTGCGCCGATCTCGAGGTGGTGGCCTCGGTGAAGTCCTACGGCGGTAGGAGTGGCTCTGCGGCTATAAGATCCAGTGCCTGCTCCCTGCTGCGGCAAAAGGCGACGACTTGAAACGGCAGCAGCTCTGGCGAGTGGCGAACATCGACTGCGGCTCGGGCCAAAACCGGGCCATTTTAGGGCTGGGCCTGGCCCGGGCCTGTTTCTCAAATAATTTGGCCTGGCCCAAGCCCTAAGGGTTAGGGCCAGTCCGGGCCCAAAAAAAGGCCAGGCCCACCCGCCCCTTTTGACATTTCTAACCGGGCCAGGGCTGGCCCTAAAAACCTGGCGGGGCTTTAGAAAACAGGCCAAATTAGGGCCGGGCCATTTTTTAGGGCCTGGCCCGAGCCTTCTTAAGGCCGAGCCAGACTAGATTTTTTTCAAAAAAATTAGGCCTGGCCTTGGGCCTTATGGTCCAGGGCTGGTACAGTTCCCCTATAGGGCGGGGCCAACCCGAGCCATTTTAGGGTCGAATTGAGCCAGCTCGCGGGAGGCCTGGCCCTTTTGACACCACTAGTTCTTGATTCATTGGTGACCTTTAATGGCCTCAGGTCGAGCTTTCCATTTCCCGACTTGGACACATCTTGCTCAAATGGTGCTTTGGGTGTCGCTATATCCTGAAGGTGTTTATCTAACATTGTTGTAAGATGCGGGTATTAGGTTTTTGCTAGGATTAATTCTCGCCCCCTTACCCATGGATGGGTGCCTATTCCTATCTTGTTCGCTCAAGAGGTGAATAATGGCTTGGTAGGTGTTAATGGCCTCAGTTGACATCGTTTCAGCAAATGGTGTTTAGTTGTTGACCCTCTTTAGTGGGGAGTGTTTTTAGGGCATTCGATGATGAGAATTGAAGGTTGTAGGCAAGGCAGGCTTTAATATGGCAGATCTCAAGTCATCAAATCCTTTTTTTTTTCTTTTTTGGCTTTGAGAAAAAAACCCTACCAATCATAACATCAATAAGCGTGTAGTACTTGATAGAGTACTTAGAAAGAAAAAAATATATAATACCACACTTTGAACAGCAGTCTTGTAGACAAAGAGTGGCACATAGCCAAGCCTTGTTGTAAAAGTGAGGGTGGCAGAAAAGATAATAGGCTTTAGCGCAAGGCATCCTACCAATGTCTACATTCTTTTTGGAAGCCAGGGACTATTTTATGTATTCAACATTTTTTGAGTCAAACATTGTGGGGTGACTCTCTCACATTGATCATTGTGCATAATTTTAGAAAAAAATATCGGCTTGTGATCCCAAGACTAGTAGCAAATGTGCTAATAACCCGCTTGCTTTGTGTGAAGTCCGCCTAAACTTTGATTTTTCTATATACAAGAGCTACGCAAACGTGCCAATGTCACCTAATGAGTGCCCTGCAGTTATGAACCAATGTTACCAGGTTTTGGGGAAGGAATTGGTCATTTAACAATAGACAATACATGGATTTCATATCAATGTCAACCATGGGTTGCTTCTAGTTTAGTTGCTAGGCTAACGTCAGCCCGTCGTGTATTGTGCAGAGTTTCGCGATTACCGGTCTCGTATAGCAAACTTTTCGATAGCACGCCTTTAACCGATGTCATGTGTGATTACAAAGAACAGTAGCAGCGACCATGATGTGGGTGATGAGGTTTGTGCTGCCGTCTGTATCAAGTTTCACCCATCCTAGTTCAGGTAGTTCCCAATTAACTTGGAGTGAACCGTGAGGTTTGATATTAGCAAAGAATAGGTAATCACTGCATTTGGTGGTGGCCTCATGATTGAAGTATCAAGTATGGTTGAATGAGTGCTTTGAATTACAAGTTTATGACAATGATCTCAGATGGTAGAGAGGATGTTGGAATGCATCATGATTAGTGGTGCTTAGATGTACTTGCACCAATGGTTAAAATGGATATTGGTATTCAAACCGGAGCAAACTTGTCCAAAATCGCTTGTATGGTAGGGCACTCTTGAATACAGTGAGCCACCTTTCCTATTGTCCATATCCGTGGGAACAAAGTTTGTCCTGACGCCAAGGGAGTCTAGCTCGAACAAATAGGGCATCATGAGCGCTCTTCCATAGGAAGCATTAGGGAGGGGAGGGAGAGGAAGCCTTTGAAACCCAACACCCATGGGCATTAGGGAGGCCCCAAGTGGTTATCAGGACTGTTAACCCTACGGTTATTTAACCTAGGATTATATTTGGTTTTGATAATACCCAACATTGATGTTTATGTTGTCTAACATGCATTGAGTTGATGAAGCAATAGGAACAATCTCATACTCATGCAAATGGACTATTAGACGAGCAACTCGGTCAAAGACTCTCAACGGAACGCATCAAAGAAGGAATTTGTCGTTTGAATTTTACAATGCTTTTATTTCCTTCTTTGTAAACTAGATAGAGAGATGTTCGTATCGATGACTGTATACCTAGAACTTGCCCATAGGTTTCCCTTGCATGCATAAAAGTTTTTCATTCTTTGAAAACTAGGAAACTGCATTTTCTGGAATGCAGTCGACTGCATTGGATTGCAGTCTACTGCAACTTGGGCAGTGAGGTATTACAGTCGATTGCATTATAATTTAGTCGACTGCATTACTTCCAGTAGCCTATTACAGTAGACTGCATTAGATTACAGTCGACTGCAAGTTGGAAATTTTGAATTTCCAACGGCTACTTTGGGAATACAGTCGACTGCAATAGCCGTTTGGCGCATTTAATGCTCCACCTAAATTCCAAACGGTCATATTCTTTCCCACCTCTATAAATACTCATCTTGGGCATAGTTTTGATTCATCAATTGCATTCAAAGCTCTCTTATCTTTCATATTATCAAAGATCAAAGCAATTGTTCAATCTCTCTTGGTTTTCATTATTTTCTCATCCATTTCAAGAGAGCATTTATTGTGAGCTTACATTTGAGAGATATACACTTTCATAAGTCATCATATACTCATCTCTCTTGTTCTAGTGCTTAAACTTGTACTCATCTACTTCTTGAGAGTGAAATCTTGTACACATTTCTTCATCTAAAGTTTCTTGTATCAAAGCTTGGGGTTGTCAAGCTTTGGAGCTTTGGGATTGTCAAAGCTTGTTCTTGATGTGGGCATAGCATCAAGGGTTTGTAAGAGGTTCGATCTTGACCCGTAAGGAAGATCATACTAGTGGATTCTAGGGCCTTTCAAGGGACTTCCTTGAAGGGGTGGACGTAGGCTTGTGGGTATATCAAGCCGAACCATTTAATTCTCTTTGTCAAGTATCTCTAAACCCTTCTCTCTTTACATCATCGTTTTACATTTGTGTTGAGATTTGTCTAGTTTGCTTACTTGAGTTATTGGTTTGTTGTTTGTAGCTTTTTCAAGTGTCATTCATATCCTCTCTAAGTTTGTTGTATTTACTTGTTAGTTTTTAAAGTAGTCTTAAAACCCTATTCACCCCCCTCTAGGGTTATCTTTTGGTAAGAAACGGTCACGATCATCTAAAAGGCCCTTCCTACGAAGGGTAGAGCAGTCTAGTACGATATGCCTAGTAACCTCAATATACTCACCCAGAAGAGGTATGTCAAAGGCAGCAAGAATGTGAGTGAGTAGGAGGCCATAAGGTATAGCTAAGGCAGGATGTGAGGCGCTCCTAATCATGTTTAACATGATGAGATGAGGGAGGTTAAGTGGTGTGCCTGAGCGAAAGAAGGTCAAGAGCTGAACGTCTAAGTAAGAGACGAGTGAAAGACCGCCAGTTCTAGGAATGACGTTATGAGCGATGATATGATGGAACAGACGAGAGAGAGGAGGTAGGTCACGTAGGCTGGGTTTGCTCGCAACCCGAACCTGTCGACAATGAAGTGTGTGTCGAAGTTGTTCATCAATAGTAAAAGGTCCGTCAAACCAATGTGATTGACCAGCGACAGGGATCATTTCTAACGAAAAAGAAAAACCACTATCGGGGAGGTCTAGAAGAGTGGCTAGACGTGATTGTGAGAATGAAATGCGGCGTCCAAAAACATAGGATGAGAGGGTACATGACTCAGAGGAAATGTTCCAAGTCAAATTCGCATAAAATAAGCGGATTGCATCAGGATAATATAGAATAGTGTTCCTATCGGTGAGGCGATCTAGATGACAATCCTGAAGACATCTAAGTACACCTATGTTGAAAAGGAATGGAGTATCCAGTCGCAAACCTGGAGTCAAAGGTGAAGAGAGTTGTGCAGAAAAGCGATCGGCAGCCTCGCGGTTCCGATATCGATTTTGATCAAACTCTACCGAGATAGGCTCGGCTCGGCTCGGGTGCAGCTCGTGAGCGAGACGAACTGGCACGTGCACGTTTCTCTCTTGCCATACTTAAAATAGTCTAAACAGAGAAATAATAAATGTAAGATAAATGAATATGCAAATAAAGTGAATTTTTTTTAAATTAGTAGAAGATAAACCCTGATTCATGCAATTTTGGGGAAAAATTAATTTTGGACAAATTGAATGAAATTAACCACGTACAATCGAGCAGTAGACATAACTAAGCATGAATCAAGTGATGAAACAAGTAATTTTAGTTGTGTTCGTTGGATATTGTTGGCATTGATTGAGGGGGAGCATTTATTAGGATGACATATGCATATGATAACTTGATAGAAGCTTACATGCTTGAATCACATACTATCTTCTTACTCTTGAAATATGCATGAAGTAAATGAGATTATTGAACTACATTGCCTATCTTTCTTTGGATCATGAAGGAACTCTTGATGTCATCCGTATAAGTTCATGAGTTATATGCACCTCATGCCATTATCTTTCTTATAACTATCTCTTTATACACACATACCCTTGTCTTTTTGTTGATGACAAAGGGGGAGAAATAATCTTGATTCTATGTGCTATGTGATTGTGTGTTTTAAGAGAACATTAGAGGAAGAGCATATCTTGTTTTAGGTTGGGAAGCTAGCTACAAGCTTAATTGCTATATGAGATAAATTGACATATCTTGAGTATACAAGAAATGATTGAATGTTCTATGTGAGATTGTTGTGCTTAATTGTCTATCATATGACACATCATACCTTATATAGAATCAATGTTTGTCATCATAAAAAGGGGGAGATTGTTAGCCCTATGGTTGGATAACCTAGGCTTACATCTTGTTTTGATGATAACTACACATTGATTATGTTCTAATGTGTGCTTTGAGTGGATTCTTAGTAGATATATACATGACACTCATGAAGACACATTTGAGAAGTTGGATAGATGGATTGAAGCCAAAGAAGCTTAAAGTTATAGTGGACATGCTATGGAAGCTTCATCAAGTCCTATGTCAAAGAGCAAGAAAGAATGCAAAGGCTAAGTTACTATGATTATGATTGATCTTTACTATTATGTAACTAGTCTTGGTTTGATGGTTGGATTGATGACTATGACCTAAAAAGACCTTAGGACACCTTGTGCATTGCATGTGAGTTCATAACCTTTCACACAAGTGTGGTTCTTGAAAATGAGTGAACTTTGGAGCTCACTCAGATTTTCTCAAAAACTATTTTGGTGCCAATCTTTTCATATCTTGATAAAACTTTTCATTAGCTTTCCAACGCAAAAAACGGCACCTCAATCCGATTTTTCTAGAGAAAGTTATGCCCAAAATAGGAAAGGGGGTTCCGTGAGGCAGCTGATAGGCAGTAGGGTAATACAGTCGACTGTATTTGAATCCAGTCGACTGCATTCCAATGCAGTCGACTGCATTGGTCAAAATTCAGCTCCAACGGCTATTTTCGAGGACAAAACTCCAACGGCTATTTTAGAGGGATTACAGTCGACTGCATTGGTAATACAGTCGACTGCAATGGCAGTTTTGCTCACTTTAAGCCTCTAACGGCTATATTTCATTTGCTCTCTATATAAATGATTTGGGGCTTCATCATACACCATGGAAACCACATTCTAAGCCTCCATTCATTAGAGAAACATCAAGGCTCATAGATTAAACTTTTCTCTCTTCATCTTCATGATTTTACATCATTAAAGAGAGCATCTTTGTGAGCAATTCTTTGATTGAGAGTGAGCATTCTTCAAGTCATCAATTCTCTCATCTCTCTATTGTACTAGAGCTTCATTTGTACTCATTTCCTTTCAAGAAGGTTTCTTTGTACACAATTGATCTTTGTAAAAGGATTGTGATCAAGGCTTGGGTTTGTCAAGTCTTGGGTGAGCTTTGTGGATTCAAGGCTTGTGCTTGGTGTGGGGATATCACCAAGTGTTGTAAGGGTTTTGATCTTGACCCGGAAGAAGATTGTTGCTAGTGGATTCTAGTGCTCTTGCAAGGGACTTCCTTGAAGAGGTGGATGTAGGCTTGAGGGTAGTTCAAGCCGAACCATTTAAATCTCCTTGTCAAGTATCTCTAACTCAATCTCTTTACTTATTGCTCTTTAATTGTTTGAGATTGTTTAGTTAGCATCTTCATTGAATTATTACTTGGTTTGATTGAGATTTATGATTGTGCTTAGTTTAAATTCCCCATTAATTTTCAAAAACCCTATTCACCCCCCTCTAGGGTTGTTTTATTGGTTTCAAGGACCTTATAAACAAAGTCGATGGTACAATTTCCATGGTTATGAGGCCAGATTATGGTGCCTAACGGGAATGGAAGGTGGGGAGAGGAATAGCGAGGATTAAGTCAACGATGTGTTGGGCTAAATGTCGTTGAAGAAAGTTCTGATGCCAGCTTTGGCTATATATAACATCTCTCACCGTCATACTTTTCAATTGTTCCGGAATGCGTAGAGGCCCTATGAGATCCAACAATGGAGCATAACAGAGATGTGGTACACAGTACCTATTTCCCACAAAGTAAAGCCTACTAAGCAGTCACGTGCTCTGATCACTTCCTTTAAGAATTTAGAGTTTGTTTGAAATCACTTGCAATATTAGTTTTTAGTTTCTAAAAAAAATAAAAATCGAAACTAGTTTAGTTTTTGTTTTTTACAAAAACAGTGTGTTGTTTGATTGAAGTGTTGCTATTTTTAGTTTTTTTTTTGTTCCTTATGTTTTTGTTTCTTTTTTCTATTCTCTATGTTAGGACACCACAGCCTAACATTCTCCACCACCACCCGACGTCACCCAGCAAACCTTCACCACCACCCATCGTTGATGACTTGGCCACCATCGCCGCCTTCGACGACTTGGCCTCTACCACCGTCGACGATGACTTGGCCTCCATAGTCAGAGGCACCATTGTTGACCATTTAAACCCCAGATCTGATGGTGGTTAATTGGCGCTGGGCAAGGACCTCCACCGCCGTTGATGATGACATTGCCTCCATAGTCAAAGGCACCATTATTAACCCTTTAAACCCCAGATCTGATGGTGATAACTGGCACTAGGCAAGGAATTTGACAGTTGATCATGGTGGTGATAGCGGGAAGAATTGATGGTCATGGAATAGGAAGAATCGACAGTGGTGGCCTAGATATTTGGGCGGCGATGGTGGGTGGTGCCAGTGGTTAGGGAGGGAAAGAGAGGATAGTAACGGCCAACGATTGTGCTGTGTTTGTGCGGTGGGGGTGGGGAGGGGGGATGGTGGCACATGGTGGTGCTAACAACCGACAATGGTGGTGTATGTTTGTGTGGTGGGCTTGGGGTTGGGTGACCACCTAAAGAAATGAATTTTGTTAAAATTAACTTGTTTTTTTTTCTTTTCTTCTAATAGAGTTTGAAAGTTGGATCTCAAAACAAAAACCAAACTGGAAACCTAAAACTCTAAAATGGAGTTTACAAAAATAGCCCTATTCTAAAAACTGAAGAGGGAAAAAAAATAAAACTGTCTGTCAAATAGATTTTTTTCTCCAGTTTACAAAACTGGAGAACAAACTGGAAGAAAATCCCTGTCAAACGCTACCTTCGTCTTGGATGGGTTTGGTTTGACATTCCAAATGTTGTTGCAAGGGTTATATTGTTGTTTCGAAGTTTGAGCTCTCAAAGGGTCGGGCATAGTCCAAAATAGAGTACTTTTAGAGAGGACAAGTAACTCTAGCGCTCGACACACCTCCACCACAAACCCACATGACCTAATATCCAGCCCAATCCACCGCCAAAATGCTACCATCAACCACCGAACCACCACAGCCATCGAAACCCAAAGGCACCGAAGACCTCCTTAACCCCTAGATTGAGACATCCCACACAAATCCCTACAAAGACAATTAAAAGACAAGCCCACCGCACACTGGAGGCCGACTATTGTGGGAGCAGTGATGTGAATGAGATGGAATGGAAGGAGGGTCTCCTTTTTTTTTTTTGGGAGAGGAGTCGTAACACTATTCTTCTTGCTCTTGAGTCATCAATCCTTGGTTGTTTCTTTGATTATTTAGGTTGTGCACTTTCTAGTCACGGTAGCCAAAGGAGAGGAGTGCTAGCCCCAAAACAGTCTAGGTGCATTGGAGCCTATAGTGACCGACTATATTCAACTAACTTATTGTTTGGCTATCATCGGGTGGCTTCACATTCAGTGGGTCTTACCTACTAAACAAGAAGAGTTTCATTGCAACTTTTTGTGACGATGCCCCTGGAATAATATATTCATTTGATGCAAAAACGCATTGTCCCTCAACTGGACATAAATAAAATCCCGATTCATGTTGCCAAAAATGAAGCCTATAAATCTCAGCAAGACAATTGCAATCTTTCCACTAAACCACTGCACCTAACTAATCGCAATACTTGGTATGTAGCGGCAAGTCCCACCCTCTTGCACAAGTCCCCCAAAATATGCATGTTTGACACGGTACCTGTTTCCATCAAGAACCAGTAATTAGGGAGGGAGGGAAGGAGGGAGGGGGGAGGGGGAGGGAGCGAGAGGTGGAGAGAGGGAGGGAGGGAGGGAGGGAGGGAGGGAGGGAGGAGAGAGATTTACCGCTAGTGATGCTAAGAAACACTCAGTCCTCTTCCATAGGTACTTCTGGAATATCAAACCTGTCTTCTTCAATCGTTTTGTTGACCACGGAAACAGGAGAGGGTAATGGCAGTCAAGGAAACATAATTTAAATCAAGCATCCAAACGAGAATGTGAAACAGGAAGATGCAATTCAATCTTTTGGCAGCATAAAACAGAAACTAAGCTAGTTACATTATTCCAATTAGACTGCTTTTACTCTAAGAAGTTTACGGAGGAGGGGACACAAGCAAGAATAAATTCATTTATGTAACTTTCCAGTAGAGTTATCATCACATCCTTCATTTGGAAATGAGCTAGATAGCTTGGGAGTATAGATGCTCCACGGAGGTGGTTGATTCTACGTTGAGAGTTTACCAAACTAGCTACAGCGCACCTTCAGTACTTTATTCACTTTCTAACAGCTCAACGCATACGTTTCCTATAAAATTTAAAAACCAGCTTAGTTCAGTTTACAATCATATTATTTTCTGCATTTCTTCTTCTTAACACTGAAAACACTTCGAGCCACTTTAAATTCAACTTCTACTTGACGAGAAAGCTATTAGACACATGCTGAAAAAGATAATAACCAAAAATGAAGAAATGGTAAAACAGAAGGATATATAATGACATAAGGTCATCCTCCTTCTCCCCACGGTTGCGGCTATTCTTTAGCTCCCTACAGATTTCAGGTGTGACCTGCATTGAAAGAGCAAAATTAGCCTGGATGTTAGCATTATATGTTGTTGCAATTCTTGATATTCTAGCCGCAGAGGGTTTTCATGCTCGCACCAATTTATGCCTTTGCTTTTGAACAAGAGTATCAAGGTTCATTTTATCCTCCTTCGTCAGTTCATTTTTATACCTGCAAAAAGTTGGCATTAATAGCGTACACGAGGAAAAACTATCTGTTACACAATTACTGGCTGGAATAACACATGAAAAGACCAACAGGATATCCTTTACAGCAATAATCAAAAGGCAAAACTAGCCAACTCATTATTCTCGTGTCTCAATGATATATAGCAACGCGAATAACTCGACAAATAGTATCCAACTCATCAGTCTGTTCAGATATATAGCAAAAATACACAGATCAACAAACTGGAGATGTAACAAAAAGTTTACTAAGAGGTTAGTAAGCTACATATACTGTAAATCACCTCAAGTTAAAAAGCTTATGCATTGCATCTTTTCAGGGAGAGGTTGGTTCTCAGACTGGTTACAACTATTTAAGTCAGCAGTCTGAATCCTTCTAGTTTTACTTTCCATTTAGTGCATTCGAAGATCCAAACCCTACTAAGTTAACAAAAAATGGAATGAGCCCCAGATACTATGTTAGACTCTTCAAAATGCGTGAAATACCCGTGTCGGACACTCGAAACTTGGACATCGGTATGGGATATATGACCGACACATCTCGTAGGATATGCCACTAAGAACGATATCTTAAAGTGTTCTTTTAATTCGTTATTACTTTGAGGTGAGATAGGATTTCAATTAAAACAATGTGTCACTGAAAACACCATTTCACCTAAGGAGTAACTACGATATGGTAATAAATAGCAATACCGTCGTGTCCCCGTGTCTTGGGTTTTGAAAATTAGACGAATCCTACACTTGGACACATATCCGACTCGGACACTCGTACCAAGTCCATGGAACATAGCCCAGATAGCACCAACTACTGCCCTTCCTGGGACACCATAACGAAGTGAACTTATCTAGCCCAAAAATGGCTAACCCATGCAAAATAATTGGTATATATATCTATATGACGGGGGAGGAATAAGGAGAGAACAATGCCCAAAAAGACATAAGTTGATGCCTCAATCACCCTAACTACATGAGATTCATGGTAGATTCTAATATATGTACAAATACGTAATGCTAACCTTTGAACAAATGCAAGAAGTGATTGATGCCAGATCACAGGCATTATCCTCTCTTCCTCGAGAAAATACATAAAGTGTGCCACCATAGCATCAAGTACACGATATGGCAAAGCATATTTCTTCTCAATGAGTAGCTTTATGAAATAACTGCATCACATTGTTAATGCAAAATTGTCAACTCAATCTGACGACGTCCTGGAGAAAGGAAATGGCACATAAACTGATAAACTGTTTATGGAAACAGTAGAAGTAACTGACACGTCAACGACATTCGATAGCAAAATATAATCAACTCTGGACTTGCGATCACTGTCTTGCCACCTCCTCAAACCCTCCAACCAGCCATAATATAACCAACCACTAATGGCCGAAGAACAGATCTGGCCCCATCAAAGACTACCACCAGAAATAATATTAGAAGCCATAGCAAGAGCAAGCACAAAACAGAGGCACCGGGTAGAGAAGAATGTAATCACAGCTGCAAAACCAGGATCAGAAGCCCCATCTAGGCCTTTACTCATCCAAGACCGGAAATAGCCAAGCACAAAAGTTACCACCCAGGATACAGCATGATCTAAAACACACATGCACAGGGCACAACTTGAAGCCCCAAGAAACTCCGTCGAAGAACAGACAGCTGATCCCAAGTACAGAACGGGGCCTAAGTCAATCAGAGCATGATCTGGACACCAATCTAAGAAACTTTAACAAAATCAAAGTTCCTCACCTCTTCTCATTGGCGGTCTTAGACCTTAGCTGCATTCACTCAACTGCAGAGTTCTCATCAGAAGTAGTAATAACCATTTATTTTGGTACAACCACTCTTTATACCCTCAACATGCCAAGTGTAAATAACAGAAATATAACATGACCATAATTTGTTTGAGAACAGAGCATCAATGTGGCCTCCATCTGGAGTATAACACAGTTTATAAACACAAATACGCCATAAAATGGATTTCGAGATGCAGAAAACTTATTACCTTGTTGTGCCACAGTACTGCATTTCTGCAAGTTTCAATAACGCAACACTGCATTTCCATTAAGATCTTTTGTTAGAAATCTCAACCAAGCATAAGACCATGGAACAGACTTTCTACGTTACAGAGATAATAATGACCAGCACCAATGCCTCGTAATCTGGACTTGAAATTATAATAAGAAATCAAAAGTTCAGAACAATTCTCTTTATACCCATATCAGCTCATTATTATAAGCATACTGCAAAATCAACACTTCTGGCATCAGGCATCAATACTACATTGTTTCATGGAGATGCCAAGACTAAATGATAAGGAATCACAAAGGTAAAAATAAAAATATTTTGCTGTATGTTTAACACCTGATTGTTGTTACAAGCCAGAAAGTTAAACTGACTGAGCACAATTCAGGTAATCCTTACAGGTAAACTCATATGTAACCCCCATTCTGGCAGTTGAAAGCACGTTGGGACCAAGAACATATCAAAATGTCATGTTGTTTGGGGGAAAAGACAAGGAAAAACCACAATTGGATAATGAGCCAAACAAAACCGAACCGCCTTAAGAAAAACATTAAGAACTAGTTACCATAAATGATCAACAGTCTGGATGATCATCTATTTACGAAAATAAGAGAAGTCCATAATATTTGACTTTGACCATTAAAATATTGTAAATACTTAGTAAGATAGGACAAGGCACTGCTAAAGTACCACTTAAGGGAGGGGGGGGAAGGTACCGCTACAATACTGTGAATAGCAATACTTCTAGTCCTATAGAGTTATTGCTACTCACAACCCACATATATTGCATACCATAAAGTGCCATTGACCAAGCATTTTATGTAACCCTGCAATACTTGCTCTTGCCCTAGAACTTTATCCCATTTCATACTGATCTTAAAGTATTTTTTCTTTCAACCATGTGACTTAAGACAAACAAATTCTCCCCAACCTGACCACAGTATGGACATAATTTTGCACTGACCAAGACAGAGTTAACATACCTTGAATGAAGAGGAGGAATTGAGACCTTCTGAATGATGCTCCCGATAATGACCGCTTCCCTCAGGTTGCAAGTCCTTGACTGCACAACAAATAACGATGTTTTATCTCAAGATTTGTAATCGAACCATGACCTCACAACCTCGATTGGCGTCTTTAGAAAAGCTATATGCAAAAAAAGCGAAACAGAGAAATATAACGGTCGTATTGAGAGAGCCAAAAGTGATATTGTATAAGTGCTGGTCCAAATTCCAGTTTCAGATGTCCATCATTGGGAATAACACTTTGCTACCCCTAATCCCAGCAGATCACCTTAAAGGGCCTGGGCAACTTGCTTATAGCAGTTACTATTGCATCCAATTTAATTTGGAAAAAAAAAGGAATCCATTTTAATACTATTTGTCAATGATGGCCAACTTGAGAAACAAGAAGATGACGATACACATGGTAATTGGTCTGAAAGCCCCATCTCAAAATAGGCTAGCAAGTCAAGGCATCAACAATAACTGGATTATCTTGAAATATATCCAATGAAAGTTATGATGTAAAATAAGGGTATGTAAATAACAGATCACCAACATACTGTATTCTACTTAAAAGTTGAAGCTGATACCAGTGATACTAAGTACCTTGGTCTGCTGCCGAGACAAATAATAATTTCTTACTCATCTTTGAAAGATAGGGGTACTTTTGCGCATTTGCGCATTGGACATACAAAGATTTTGTAAACTGCCTCTAGTTATGATTACTTAAGGCAAAAGCAAGGCAGAGCTATTAGAAGTTAAAAATTGGACTCTACATTCTATTTACCGGTGATATAATTCTAACTGAGAGACGAAGGATAGCATAATGCAACACTAAACCCACACTGGCCCCACATGCCACGTACATTATAGGACTCTTTCAAGATGAAGACTAAATATGCATACCTCACACAATGGAAACAGTATTCCCTTGTTAAAGGCTGCAGGCTTATAAACAGACTTTTTTAGAGCTTGATATAAAGCAAAATGCAGCCTCTTATTTTTTCGAATATCTTCCCTGACCCGTGGGAGTAAGACGAGCTTGTAAAATCGTTCTGCCTTTCTCACACCCAAATTGGAAGCAAAAATCCTTGTGGCTTGATACATCGCATTTGGTGACCATTTCTCAGGTTCAGTCAGGTACAAAACTTCCTCCCAAAACCGTAGCCCGGGTATGTGTTTGAATGCTTTTGGAATCTTTCCGGCAGTGTACTTGTTAAGAAGACTGCCTACTCTGCATATCACATGTACAACCACTCAAAGAGTTAACAAAAAAAACTGCTTTTTTGGTTTTACAAGTTAAATTTTGTCAAGGGGGATTCTTTTGAGTTGGAATCATATTCATAGGCTATGTAGCTCCTTACCCCTGTACACATTCTGTTTAGAGGGATATCAAGCCCTCCTGGGCACCTTTAATATATTTATATTGCAAAATACAAACATTTACATGAGATTGAGATAGCTAACATACCCCTTGTATAACTCTATGATGGAATCATCAAACTTGGGCAATGGCTCTGTAAAAATACGTATCAAATCAATAATAGTCAATTGGATAAGCATAATTCTTCATTACATGCCTGGAAAATTTCTTGAAAAGATGTACAGAAATAGTTTCAAATGCTGTTTGTTGGTAAAATGAAGAAACAAGAACCATCACAGTGGCCACGTCATTGCTGTGTCCCTAGTGTAATGTAATCTGACTATAGCATAACTACACTAACCCCAGTCACCACTATGAAATGGATATGGATCTATACTGTCAACGCTGCTTAGAAACTTGTAAGCAGAATGACAAATATAAAAGCTTCTAATAGATCCACATAGATGAACTTTTTGTGGAACAACCAAATACCCAAGCCATGTTGTTCTACAAATGATGCTCTTAACGTTCGCACAACCTTTGTAAAGAAAGTGAATAAAGTCCTAGGTAGCACAGACACGGACACAGACACCAACGGGGACACCGGACACCGCAATTTCCAAAAAATTGGATTTTGGACACCGCAGGACACCGCTATTTTTTAAATATTTTTATCTATATATATATATATATATATATATAAATATAATAAATATTAAATACATTCCATAATCTAAAATAACAAATAATAATGAAAAACTACCAAAACAATGAATTCAAATACAAGTTATACATTCCCATCCTTATTACGAACTTCCATAACGGTTTTAAAGGGTCGTTCATACTAGTTGTTGTCGATCCACTTACAGCACTACTAGATTCATCCATTTCTGAAATTAAGTAATAAACTAATAATAATTAATAAATATACAAGTAACTAATAATACATTTACACTAACACAAGCATTGCACTCTGAAATTAAGTAGAAAAAATAACTAAGTAAAAAAAAAACTAAGATAGAGGTTCCCTTTTCAGACTCTTGAGGAGGAAGAGAAAATAAAAAGACTTCAAAATGAGTGGACGACTCGACTCTTTGAGTCTTGAGTCTGGACAAGGAGGAAACAAAAAAGGAGAGACTGAGAGAGAAGTCAGAGAACACAACTTCGAACAGAAAGAAAGGAAGGGACTGACCTAAGTCAGCGACCGCTGTGAGGGCCTCCGGCGATGGTGAAGTGAGGTCCGGCGATGGCGATGGCATGTCGCAGCAGCTGCTTCAGTCTTCGCGAAGGCGACTGGATAGTCTGGATCTGTCGGCGACGGCGTCGGAGTCGGAATATTTGGCGACCAGCTCCGACGACAAGTCTGTAATGCTCCGAAGGCTTCCGTAAGGTGAGTGTTCCTTTCTCAAATAGGCGACGGTCGTAAGGTGAGTGAAGATTAGATTAGGTTTTTATAAAAAAAAAACCCCACATATTATATTTATTACAGATTGACCCCCAAAATTAGCTCCAAAAATTGCAAAGTAGCCCCAAACGTTCCGACACTGCCGATTGCCGTGTCCGACACTCCTCGACGAAGTGTCCGACACGGTGTCGAAAAATAAAAAAAAATTCCAACACTGATTGGCGGTGTCCAACACGTGTCGGGCGGTGTCCGGAGGGTGTTGGGGTGTCCGTCCGTTTAGGACACCAAACCTCCACCTAGGAGAGGTGTCCGTGCTTCAAAGATAAAGTCTGACTCTGTCCAACGTCAACCTCTCCCTCTCCCCTTCTTTCATCCCTTTCACTCATCAATAGCTTTTCTTCAAACAGCTACGTTTTGGTTGTAGAGATATGAGGTATAACACAAACAATGTACTGTGTTGGACAACATACAGGGTGTACCTATCATAACAGGGAAAACTGCAAGTACCAGGCTGCAAATTTTGGCGAGAACAGACCTGTGGACACTGGATCCAAAATTTCCCTCATTGCTTCCTCCAAGCCACAGATTCTAGAAGCTGTCCTGAGTCATAATCTCCATTATACCATCTGTCTCATCCTTTAACTTTTGCTTCATTTTTTTTAATAATAGTCTAGTACTTCTGCTTTTTAATCCCTCTCCTTTCTCTCTCTCTCTCTGGACCCTTCCTTTTTTTTCCCCTGCTTTGGGCAAAAAAGAGATATTCTACATATATGTTTGAACTACGTCGCAGGCTGTTCCTAAGGTGAGTTGAGGGAAAACGTTTAGGCAATGTTATAAAATGTACTAAGCTTAAATGTACTGACAAAGGAATTCCTTCTAGAAAACATGTTACAAAACATGGATAAATATCCCGTTTCACCAATACTGCACTAGCTTCTTTCTCATACAACAAAAACCTTTAATTCATTCGTCATTTGTAGCATATTCAAATTTTAAGAACAGTAACGATTGAATTCCCTGTTTTCCTTGCTTTCGAGGAACATGGTGATGATGGAGCAAAATTTTTTTCGACATGTATAAAGTAAAACAGATGATACGCATAAGGGAAAGGGAAAGGGAAAGGGAAAAGGAAAGAAACTTCTGCATCCCTTACACAGTAAACTTCAATTGCATGTCAGCCATCATCTCAAGTTAAAATAGCTACTGATTATGATCAACCAAAAAAAAAAAGGAGCTTCATTCCACACAAAAGAAGCAGATGAAACCTGAAGAAACTTGAGCATCTCTAGCCTTGATCTTATCAAGAATGACATCTGCCAGTGTGCGCTGGGGACGAGCATCCCTAGACAAGAAGGCCTCAAGCAATTTCTCATCTTCCTCATCAACTTCTTCCTGTGTCAGTTGAAAAAAATCAAAACTAAACAAAAAAAAATTGCATTTCTTCAAGTTATAAGCATATTGTATTGCATAAGTATACTCCCTTTGTCCCAAAATCAGAGTCCCCATTACCTCTAGCATACCCTAGTTAACTTCAGAACTCCTAAACAATAGACTAGACTCAAAGAGTAATTATGAATTGAATAGGTATTTGATAAGCAAGAGAATTCAAACCTAGGAATTTGCTAAATGTCAAGGGGGCTCTAATTTTTATATAAACTAGTATTTTTCTACTTAAGAAACAAGTAATTCATACTTAATTTGCTAAAGTACGTAATGAAACAAATGGCAATTCCTAAACACAGGCATACGCATGACATTGCATTATAATTCGCACTCAATTCCAAATTAGAGTCACCTTGATCAAGTTAAAGTTCAAGTGCATAAACATTAGAATAAATTCAACCACTATTTTAGAAGAACAAGCATTATTTGACAACCAAAAAAGATAAAGGGAAAAAAAAAGAGTGACATCAATGGTTAGGTCATCCAAATCAATCCGATCCCATGGTCGTGGAATCATATTCTACTCAAAAATAAATCATACAAAATGCATTCCGTTCTCAAGGGAATTGATATTCACTATCCACTTTTACCAATTTGTGCTCCATATAGAGTCAAAGACTTAAGACCCAATCCAGCAACACTTCGACACTTTGACTAGAAAAAAATATACGATCTCAGACTCAAAGCATAAACAACGGGCAGAAACTCACATCATATCCGCCAAACTGGCTCTGAGTCTCCGAGAACCCGTCAACGTCATCGAATTCGTCGTCCTCGCTGTCCGACTGGCCCGCTTTTGCCGCTTGTTCGTCAAACACTAGCCTGCCGCTGGGATTTTGACTTTCCGCCTCCTCCCGGACCTCCTTCTGTTGGATAAGCGCCTCCTTCAGTATCTTCGAGCTCATACCAGATGAAATCAACTGCATTCAACACACACAGGGAGAGAGAGAAACAGTAATTTAGCAAAACTAAGGGGTCAGAATGTAAAACAGAGAGTTGGGGTGGATTAATAGTCTTTGCCTTCTGCTGTTGCTGGTGCTGCTTGGGGGTTTTGGTCCGCTTCTTGGAGGCGGATTTGGCGTCTTCATCGGGGAGGAATGGTTCCGGGTTCAGGTTTCGTGTCCGCTTTTTCGCCATTGATGAAGCGACGAAGATGAAGCGACAAAAAACCCTAGGCGGAGTGGATGGCGAAGAAAGAAGATTTTATACCCGGCCCAAATTGTTAGTCTACTTCTTTATTCATTTCACCTTTTGTGATTTTTGATGTCAGAATTCTAAGCAAAAGGCTACCGTTCGAGGACTTGAAAATGTGTAATTCGAGTCATTTAAAACATGCAAATGTTTTTTTTTTCTTTTTGCACTCAAGGGAGTCGCGTGTAGAGATGTCAAAGGGCCGGGCTTGGGCCGGCCCAGCCCAAGCCCATCGGGCCTGCTGTGGGGCCGGGCCGGGGCCGGGCCAGTGGGGCTGCCAACCGGGCCGGGCCGGGCCGGGCCTGCCGAAGGCAAACCTAGGCCCAGTCCAGGCCCTGGCCCTAGGCCCAATAGCTAGGGCCGGGCTTGGGCCGGGCCCGGGCCCTTTTTTTTTTTTCTTCTTGTTATTCAATTTTAAATTTCATCTCTAGGCAATATTCACAATTTAACGAACCTAATCTTTATCCTTTTATTTCATTATAAGTAATATACATATATATGTATGTATGTATATACATATTTATTTGTTAGCCATTATATTTTTTATTATATGTTAAACATTTTCATACTCTTCTTGGTGAGCTTTATTAATAAAATCTTAACACATAACAATTTATATAGAAAAATAATAAATGTATTCATAGGCCCTCCTCCTTTTATCCGGGCTTGGGACCGGCTGCTTGTAAACAAACAGGCGAAGTTACCTATTTTTTTATATATACGAAAAAATATATATCTTGCTTGTAAAAATTTATTTTATATATATGAAAAAAAGTATATTTTGTGAAAAAATTTATTCTTAAAATTCTAACAATCAAAATAATAATGCATGTCTATCCAAAATATCAGCAATCAAAGATCAAGAAATCTGCAACGTCAACCAAAAGGATCAAAAGAGGAAAATAAAAACAAATTACCTAATCATCCAGAAGTACTTCAATATCCGAGTCACTGCTCTTCCTATCATCAATCGGTTTATCTTGCTCGCGGTATTTCGCATCAAGATAATCCTTCCAACATACACATAGCTCGAGCGACTCGGGGTTAAGACGACTCCTCCTGTCATCCAAAACCCTCCCGCTGGCTGAAAATGCCGACTCTGAAGCAACCGTGGAGGCTTGCACTGGCAGTACATCCCGTGCAATTTGGGATAAAGTTTTATACATGTTTTGATTTTGTTTCCAAAAATTTAACAAATTAAAATTAACCTGTTCTTGCCTTGATAAATCAGAATAATGATCAGTATTTGCATATACACCAATCTCATTAAAAGAGGAAAAAGTATACGAACCTGCCGAATTAGAAGTACCTTCACCTGGTAGTTGTCTTGCTACTAGATGTTCAAAGCCCTGAAGGTATGGCGCATAATACCTCTCAACAGTGGATGATGATGTAGCTCGCCCGCGCACGTCAGCAGAATTACGATAGACGTTGAACAAGTCCTCAAACCTCTTGCTCACTTTTGCTGTGAATGCGGTTGTCTCCTCTGCTGTGTAGCACATTAATTTCGATATCTCTTGTATCGAGGCGTTCACGCCATGCAACTTTAACCTAGGATCTAAACAAGTAGCCACAGTAAAAATAGCAGGCAGTTTACTCCAATATTTATTAAATTTTTGATCCATCACTTTTACTATTTCCTTAAAGGGTCCTATATATCTCCATTTTGTTAACATTGTAGCCATCTTCAGAATTTCTATTACAGCGAGAGGAGAGGTGGGATAGTACGTACCAGACAATAAATTGGTAGACGTGTAGAATACCTCCAAAAATTCAGCTAGGTATGTGGCCATCTGCCATTCCTCTTGAGTTGGCAAGCCGGCTGGGAACTGGGTTAGTAGAAAATGCGTATAGACTTCTCGGTATGCCAGAATGTGTAAAAGCATGTGGTATGTAGAGTTCCACCTGTGGACCACATCTGTAACTGCTCTCCTGCGAGGCATATTATATTGAACACACAACGTTTTAAATTGTTGTGTTCTCGGACTCGAGCTATTAACATACGCTGTCATACCCCTCATTTTGAGAAGAATATCTCCTGCAGCAGCTAAACCATCTTGAACAATTAAATTAATAATGTGACAAACACAGCGAACATGAAATAATTCACCATTAAGTACAGGTTGAAGCGTCTCCTTTAAAGCTGCAACAGCAACTTTATTATTAGAAGCATTATCAAAACTAACACTCATAATCTTATCCTTAATTTTAAATGTGGTGCATGCTTTTAATATAAGAATAGCAATGTTCATTCCATCATGCGGATAAGGGAAGTGCTCGAAAGCGATGATTCTCTTGTGCATAATCCAATCTACATCAATCCAATGAGCGGTCACACAAGAATAACTAACAAAAGTAAAGGAGATTGCCAAATATCAGAAGTAAGACTAACTTTACCTTCAAATTTATCGAAATAATCGATAAGGCGTGCTTTAGCAGCATTGTACTGTCGGAGTGCATCGGATCTAGTTGTGTTTCTATGAACCTTTTTGTACAAAGGTTGAACGTATGTGTTCATATATCTAGAGTGCTTAGGATTATCGGCAAAAGAAAAGGCTTGTTCATCATGAATAACAAATTCAGCGAGACCGTCTCTTTGCTCTCGCTGATTATAAACAAATAACTTACCGTCAAAAGATAACTGCGTTTGGGTAGGTTCGACGTGGCCTTGTCGAGGTGCACACAGAGGGTAATGCCTGTTAAGATGTCCATTACCACTACCAGACGAAAATAATTTAGCGCAGTACTTACATCGAGCTTTTCGGATGCCGTCCACCATAACTACATCGAAATGATTCCAACACTCGGCTTTCTTTTTTTTCCCCTTTTGGACTTCTGGCTCATTACCGGAGGCATTGCTCGGCCCTTCTTCATCATGACCAGGCATAGGGTTGAGATTATGCCACGGAGTAGTAGCTTCGCCAACCGAGCTGCGTCCTTGACTATAATGCGGGGGGTCTTCATCAGGCGTGTATTCAAAATCTGGAATGTTTTGATTGAACTCCCAATTGGCTTGGGTATCTATCATACAGCCTGTACTCATTCGTCCAGGAACGAATGGTTGTGTTGGTGCTTGGATTGGTGTTTGTGATGGCCGTGGCGCTGGCGCTTGTGCTGGTGGTGGTGCTTGCGATGATGATGATGTTTTTCGTGATGACGATGCACGCCTCATTTTCTTCAATAATCCAGCCATATTTCGAGCTAAACTTTGTAAGAGTAACTAAATACACAAGTATAAGAGTAGTAATAAGAAATAACAATTAAAAGAATGAACGAGTAACAAATATTAGAGAGTTAGTAATTAAAAAGAATTTAGCAAGACTAGTAATTAATAAACAAGAGTACTAATTAGTAAATACTAGTAGTAATTAGCAAGAGTAGTAATTGGAGAGGAAAATAGTAGCAAAGCTTGTAGAAATATAGAATGTTTAGGTAAGAGAGAGTAAGAAGATTGGTGTGAAAAATTAGAGAGAAATGGTGTGAATTTATAGATTTTAGAAACTTCACAAAAGACCAAAATACCCCTACAAACTATCCGTTTATAGTTGTTGGGGAGGGTAAGAGTGTAAAGGAGTTGAAAAATATAGGTTAGACTAAAATACCCCCCAAACTAGCCGTTATATTGCTGTTGGGGGGGTAAAAGTGGAATTTTGGAAAAGGGGTGGAAGAAAGGGGGGAAAAACAAAAAAATTCAAACAAGTGGGGCCGCAGACCGGGCCAGACCCGGGCCGCAGACCGGGCCAGATCCGGGCCAGACCCGGGCCGCAGACCGGGCCAGACCCGGGCCGACTTCGGGCCGGGCCAAACCCGTTTCCGGGCCGGGCTTTTTCGCAGCAAATGAAGGCCTGGTCCAGGCCCAGGCCCCAAGCCCGCTGTGCTGGGGCCGCTACTGTTCATGGACGGGGCCGGGCCAGCCCGGGCCAGAACCGGGCCGGGTCGGGCCAGCCCGCGGGCCGCCCGGCCCGTTTGACAACTCTAGTCGCGTGTAACAAATAGCATGAGAATCGGTTCAATTTTTGCCCCTTTGTTTCATGCTTTTTTTTTGTGGCACTTTTTGAGGAGGTCATGAGTGTAACTAAAAGGAACTTCCACTTATAATGTTTCACTCGTCCACCTACTTGGTACCTTGACTTGCTTTTTTATAAATCGGTGCTTCCAAAATTGAACTACACCTTCTTGGTGCAATTTGTTGCCTAAATTTTTTAAATAGCCACTAAGACGATAATTGGTTGTTAAAAACAACAAATTTGTGCATCTTACAACTTCTTCGCATAGGTTACATGGAGGATATGAATTTAGTTGAAATTCAATCCTTTTTCAAATTGTGTCCTTATTTTCAAGTGGGGAACTGCTTGTGTTTTACAATTTCCAATTTTTATTTCTAGAGACAACTATAAATATTGTCCATTTTTTTCCAATCGATATGAATGTATTATTTATAACAAGAAAAAAATTAACAAAAACGCACATCTCTCCGGAGAGAGTTAACCAACCACATAGGTGGCATAGAACGCCATGTAGTCCTATGTTGTTCCTTACGAGCGCTTGGCCATCACATGAGCTACCTCGTTAACCTTACGACCACTAAAAGAAATTTGCAATGATGAAAATATTTGACTAATGAACTGCAATAAAAAATAATCACATCAATCTCTGGCCTGGTTCCAGGACTTCCTTTGAGGAAATTGATGATGGTAGAATTATCTCATTCCAAAATCACTGAGCTAAGACCCAGCTCCATCGCCAACTTTAGACCTTCCTTTGCTTCTACAGCTTCCGCTGTTAAAGCACTTGCACAATGGTTGAAGATACAACTCTTTCATGCAATAAACTTTCACGTTTCATCGCGAATGACCACTTCAATTCCTCCCCCACACGAGCTTGCTGACCATGACCCGTCAATGTTGATATTTATATAGCCCGGTTTTGGACACTTCCAGTTCTTATGCCTTGGCATCAAGAGCAATGTGGGTTGTTTCCTGATAGTCTCCTTGCTATATTCTAGGAACATAGACCAGACCATGTTCATAACTTCTATGGGGTTACGACTGTTGCCGCCGAAGACCCTCGCATTTTGGCTTTTCCAAATATACCAGACCATCCATGTTGCTCATACAACCATTTCATTCCCCTGGTCCTTCCTTTTTATCTATTGAAGAATATCATGCCACCATTCTTTAAACAACATACCTGAAGATTGCCGAATTATACTATCTACCAGTGAAGCAAACTAGCAAGCTCGTGCAAAATGGCATTCTCTAAATAAGTGAAGCACTGATTCCTTTTCAGAAGTACAAAGAGGACACCAGCTCTCAACTTCTACCTTTCTCTTTTGTTGGTTGTCATGCGTTGCTAACAGGTTATGGGAACAACGCCATAAAAATAACTTAAGTTTGCGAGGTGCGTTGATACTCCACATGTCATGCCACATGTCTCTTTCTTCTAAGTAGCACCAATCACTGCCCCTTTCTTGGCAAGTCGTCCTTCTCTCAGCATTTCGCACGTTAATTCATAGCCTGATCGCACTGAGTAGGACCCATTGTTCATAAAATGCCAGACCAATATATCCTTAATCTCTCCCTCTGATATTGGTATTTTTAAAATTTCAGCAGCATCAGATTCATGAAACGTTGCATATGCTTTCTCTATATCCAGCCATCGTTAGTAGCATTTCTCAAATCCACCACTTTTTTGATACCATCATCAGCAATTGGGAATATTACCTTGGAGGTGTTTGGTCTTGGAATCCATGGATCAGTATGGATATTAATATCCTTTCCATTCCCTACCCTCCACCTACACCCTGAATGTAATAGAACTCGGCCTTCTATCAAGCTCCTCCAACCCCATGAAGGATTATGACCCAACTCTGCTTTTAGAAAAGTAATATTGGGATAATATCGAGCTTTAAGGACTTGCTTCAATAGAGAAGAACCCCCGACTAACAGACGCCATCCTTGTTTAGCCAACAATGCTAAGTTAAACAACTCAAAGTTCTTGAAACCCAGCCCTCCATAATTTCTTTTTTCAGTGAGTTTTGCCCACGACAACCAATGAATTTTATTGTCTTGTGCTCCATTCCTCCACCATAAATTTGCCATGAGTCGATTAATTTCATGACAAATGGACAATGGCAGTTTGAAGCAAGACATGATATATGTTAGAATAGCTGAAACAACTGTCTTGAGAAGAACTTCCTTACCTGCTAGAGATAATAGCTTATCTTTCCAATTCTCAACTCTTTGTTTCACCCGATTCACAATATACTGGAAAAGTTTTGTCTTGTTTCTTCCAACCTCTGTAGGAAGTCCTAGATATTTTCCAGCTCTAGCATCCAGTGGAATACCCATGCGACGACATAATGCTAATTGGAACAAGTGTATTTTTACTAAAAAAGATGGAGGATTTTTTAGAGTTGATCAGTTGCCCAGAGGCTTTCCCATATGTTGATAGGAGTCTGAGTAGATGGTCACAATTATGTTCTGAAGCAGAACAGTAGATTAGAGTGTCGTCGGCAAATAGCAAATGGCTTATCGAAGGTGCTTGTTTACAAATTTTAATGCCTTGAATCTTCCTTTCTTCTGTCGCCTTTGAAATAAGAGCTAAAAGACCTTCCGTTACTAATAGAAATAATGTCGGAGACAGGGGATCACCCTGTTGTAAACCCCTTGTCGGTTTCAAGTATCCTTTGCTAACTCCATTGACTAATACAGAATCTATGGCAGACGTTACACATGCCATCACCCATCTGATCCAAATTTCATCGAAACCTAATTGTCTCATTATTGCTTCCAAAAAGCTCCACTCCACTCTGTCGTACGCCTTGCTCATATCAAGCTTGATCACCTTGAATGCGATTTTCCCCTTCTCCGATTCTTTAAATGATGGAAGACTTCTTGAGCTAACAATATGTTATCCGTAATCTGTCTACCCGTAACAAAAGCACTCTGATTTTCACCAATGATTTTAGGCAGGATGGGAATCAACCTCCATGAGAGAATTTTGGCTATGATTTTGTACGAAATATTGCATAAGCTTATAGGGCATAATTGACTCATCTTCATAGGGCAAGTGACTTTCAGAATCAACACAATATTGGTATGGTTAATACTCCTTAGAAGTTGGCTTGTATGAAAAAAAAGACCTCACTGCCTTGCACATATCAGGTCCAACAATATGCCAAAATGACTGGAAAAAACATGTTGTCATTCCATCAGGCCTGGGAGCTTTAGAAGGTTCCATCTGTGATAAGGCAGCATATACTTCTTCATCCGTGACGGGAGCTGTCAATATCTGATTCATACGCTGTGATACCTTACACTTTACTGAGGATAGAATATATGACATATCACCTTGTTGTGACTTAGGGTGCGTTTGATAAAATTGAAATTTAAGTGCTGAAGACATAAAGTGCTGGATTTGTAAAACTGAAAATTCTAAGCAGCTGAATTTTAAGTACTGAATTTTTTTTGTCCTGTCTGAAATTTAAGTTCTGAAATTTAAATATTGAATAAGTCCATTCTGTTCGGTAAAACAAAACAATTGAACTCTGAAAACTGTTTGGTTTGACACTAATGCCCTTTTATTCTGTTTTTTTAAAACATTATCAACATTGTTATACAATTGGATAATTGAACATATTACTATCTCAATAACGGATACTTGAAATGCAATTTTACCATCGAGATAGCTCTGAAACACAAAAGAATATTCAAATCAATCACATGATAAGAATTAGCAAGTGATGTTTTGACAGTCAAATGTCATGCTATTACATAAATGAACTACAACCACAAATTAAATAATTGAGTTGCAATCTGCTCTCGTAAGTTAACCATAAAAATTTGATCAGCTCGTCGCGCTTTTGCTCCCATATCTACTGCATTTTCGTTATGGTGCACCTTATTCTCAAGAATATCCCCATTGTCAAATCGCTCAAAAAGAAAATCTGTAATAATTGTCTTTCGAAAGAAATTGTGTACAGTTGCACAAGCAATAACAATATTTCTTTGTACTTGAAAAGGATATGGTGGCATCCTCTTTAATATTGGGAAACGACCTCTAAGGACTCCAAAGGAACGCTCAATGACACTTCCTAATCGAGCATGTGCGTGATTAAATCGTTCCTCCTTTGTTCTTGCATGATGGCCATGTGCAAAGTCCGACAACCAATAACGCACATTACGAAAAGGCGCCATAAATCCACGAGTATGTGAATATGCAACATCACATAAATAGTACTTATCTGCAAGAAATTCATTTTTTTAAGAATTTAGTACGGTTTAACATGAATTGCAATGCCATTAGAAAAGCACCATATAGTTCTGGATCCTTCCAGTTTGCTCTAGAACCGTCACCCGAAGCCATTCCTATACAAGTACTACACTATTAGATACTACTATAAAAACACAAATACAATGTGACAAGGTAAATTTATAATGAATGTAATCAATTCTTTGTTGTGGGCAGCTGATAAGTGCCAAGATCATAGCCTAGTATGATACATACCCTACAAGCCTCTATTTATTGTTGTCCCAGAAACCATCAGTCATCTCTTAGGTGATCTCTAAGTGTATTCTGATTCAAGAGAGTTACAAAAGACTGGAAAAAGGTCCTACCAACTAGCATATATCACAAAGTGGTGCAATATTATTTTACAAAACTAGAAGCATGTCAAAAGTACGAAACTGCATGAAACCCACAAAGCTGAATTGGACTCCATAACTTCATAACAATTGTGTTTGTTGAATCATATATTTAAGTACATGCATCCGGGTGTGTTTACTTTCAGTTTGAATCAAATTAGACGCTTCTTGGGCAGGACATAAACTCATTTTTCCCATTGCATGCGACAACTAAGATCACCATGGCTTGTAACTAATCCTGAGGCTAGTTCTTCTGATATTAACATTCTTGATAATATTGTTGTCCTCCTAAAATCAGTAGCATTTTGTCAGAATGCATTCTGTCTTTTTACCTTAGTAGTCCTATGCATAGACAGATGGACCATGCCAACAATGCCACCCTTGTTTATTCATCATGTTTTGCTACAGGAAACTCTGAAGAAAATAGATATGAGATCTGGTTTTGGAGAGGGTAAAGGAAGATAAGAAACACTTAAAAAGGGTCTGGTACTTCATTGCTGGGTTCTTTCAACTGAAAAGATCTAAGTGAATAGTTACTTCAGCTTCAGTATCTTGGCAGAGAAGAAGAGGCTACGAGGCAATGAATTCAGTGAATAGAGAGGGGGAGTGAGGCAGCAAAAAGTGGTTGCCAAAGCATTTAAAACTATCCTATTTCATTGATATTTTTAAAGGTTTCCCCCTCCATCTAATTACTATGAATCTGGTTTCCAAAGCATTTGAAGTGGTTGCCAAAGCATTTAAAAGTGGTTTCACCTCTATCGTCTGGATCTCCCACACTAGTCTATTTACTATGAATCTGCTTTGAGTTCTAACATACACACTTAAGTGCTCTTCATATTAATTCGTCATGCATAGATTGGTTTCACCTTTTTGCATATAACAAAGATCCATCTAACAAAGGCCATGCTTTAAACGAATCACAAATGCCATTTAAATAATGCAGCAGGAACAAGGGGAAAATAAGAAAAAGGAAAAAACACCAAACCCAAAACCCAAATTAAAGGAAGAAGAGAAAGTAAAGACACCTAATTACCCTGATAACAAAAATATAAAGGCACTCAACCATATATGCTACTGCTATTCCAGTTTGAATGGCACAAACTTTTGACAAAAAGGCAAGAAATGCCAGATTTTGTATGATATGCACCTGAAGTTCAGAAACAAGCTAGCTAGCCTGTGCTGGATTAACTTTGCACTATTGTGCCAACTTCTTTGGGTTATTCAACTACTAGTGTATGTAACCTAGAATCCAGATTTGTAAAATCGAGAGAAACAGAAAAGCCTTAATTACATGTTCATATCAGAAGAACTAGATACATGTTGATAACAAAATAACCTAGAATCCTGAATATAAAAAATCGGCAAAAGTCCACGAATCTGAATATAAAAAAATCATGTACCTGCAATTATGGTCAAAATAAGGAGAGAAGAGATCGCTTACTTTAGGTGGAATGATGAGTCGTAGAGCAATCTGGAGGAGGCGTAGATGACGAGTAGTGGAGAACCCAGCGGGAAGAAGAAGGAGACAGATAAGGAGTAGTGAGGGCAAATCAGTCAGATACGGTAAAATATTTTAATGACCAAATCGTTGAGCTTGTTCAGTGATAAGTGATAAGTAGATATGAGTGACTTAAAATATTAGTCTTCAATTAATCTACAACTTATTATTTTAGGTGGTAAAAAAAATGCGTTACGAAACGCACTTAATTTGAAATCACGGAATATATTCAGTTTTAAGTGTTGAATGAGGTTATTAAACACACCCTTAGTGAAAATGTCATCAAAGTATCGAACTGCAATATGTTTGACACTTTCTTGTCCTTCTTTCCAATTCCCATTACTATCTTCGAGACCAAATAATCGATTTTGGTTTCGTCTTTGTATCACACTTGCAAAGAAAAATTTTGTATTTTTGTCACCTGCTTTGATCCAACGCTTCCTCGATTTGTCACGCCAATACATCTTGTCATCGAGATAAGCTTTCTACAAGTCTGCTTCAACTCTTTCATATTCATCTTTCTCAAACATATTAACAATAATCTGTAACTTTTCCTGCAATTCCTTGATGCGTACTTGAGAATTCCGAAAGGTAATAATTTTCCATTCCAGCAATGCTTTTCGACACTCTCTAATCTTATGATTAATTCGGAACCATAATGAGTCAGCAATCTCAGATTCCTAAGCTTTCTGCACCACTTTTTCACAGCTCTCTACTTTAGCCCTGGCCGATTCAAAAATAAAATTCTTTTTCATGCGAGTATATTGTCCTACAGTGTCTAGCAAAATAGGGCAATGATCAGATCCTCCAGGTCGTAAATGATGCATAACTGCTAATAAGAAAGATGTTCTCCAACCTGGAGATACAAGTGCTCTGTCCAACCTTTCCTTCACATTATTAGCTCTGTGTCGCTTGTTATCCCAAGTAAACGGATATCTAAAACATCCCAAATCAATCTGATGCCAGGGAAAGTGGGTTCGTACCTACGTGGAGGTGCCATAAAGGCTGTAGTCCGAGTCAGCTTCCAAGTATGCAAAGTGAGAGACAGTGAGGACGGAGTAAGGGCAGAGAGCAAGGTTTCCCATACAAGTCGTGAGGGGTGGCAGTGTTGTGGAGACAAGGCAAAGAAGAACAAGGCCGGCAGTCGACAATTCGAGCTAAGGTCTGAGTTGGAGTCCAAGTTGAGGTCCAATCTCACGGTCGATGTTATGTCCAAAGTCACGAGAGAAATGTGTTTCTCTCTAGAATCCAAGAGCTCCCAAGTTCTAGAGTGAGAAAGTGATTTTTGTCAACTGAGAGAATTCTGTCCAGAATGAGTCCAAAAGTCCACTATTCATAGTAAATAGTATGCTTATGTCATAAAATGCCACATGTCATCCCTTAGGAGTGACACGTCACTAAGAGGTCCCAAAATGCCAGTTCTCCGTTGGACTGCCGGTTCCAAAATTTGCACTGCCTTGCCCCACACAACGTCGCTCTACCTATCTGAGAAGACTGAAGACACCGTGACGGCATGATCAGAGTAAGCCCGTTGCCCCAGCCACCGGTCCAAGCCCTTACTGAATCCCACATAGTGCGTTAAGAGACGCGTAGAGAACCTGACAGCGGTGAGGGTTACCCCTGTGACCAACTGCCAAACAGACTAGGCGCAATGTCTTCCAAAGACCTGCTCATATCTTGGAGTGACCCGAGGGTCATCATCCTGTGCGCGCCGACGATCACCAGTAGCATGAGTGGATGTGGTCACAACTCAGTGCCTAGTGTCATGCAAGTCACCCCAGGCTGCGATAACTTTGTGGTAACAAGCCTATCCCGCTACGAAGGGTCCTAATGCCGGAGCACTACGAACGGAGACGAACGTCGGCGCGCCCGTGCGCCACTTTCATAACAAAAAAAAATAGAATGTGCATATCCGTTAACATTAGCATCAAACAAGAAATAACGTAGAAAAGAAATTATATCCGGAAATGCATTTGCGCAAAATTAATGGCGTAATA
Organism: Escallonia herrerae; assembly: GCA_033070095.1. Taxonomy (NCBI): domain Eukaryota; kingdom Viridiplantae; phylum Streptophyta; class Magnoliopsida; order Escalloniales; family Escalloniaceae; genus Escallonia; species Escallonia herrerae. Next base: position 137,065 of record JAVXUP010001086.1, read on the forward strand.
GTCGTAACATTATTCTCATCAAAGTTAGCGCAAATAGACTTAAGTTAGCGCGAAAATGGTTAGCGGCTTGAAAAAAGTGTTGTTGGGAGTTTTGGGAGGAAAGTTTGAAATTTGAAGTGGGTGGGAAAGTTTTGGGGGGAAAGGTTGGTGGGAAAGTGTAAGACTTTTGGGGGGAAGTCTTACACTTAGAAAAAAAGAGAGACGAGAGGAAAGAAAAAAGAGAAAGGTGAAAAAGAAGAAGAAGAACCTTGGAGACCTATGAGATTGAGGACATCACAAGAGGTAAAGAAGATGCAACAAGGTAAGAAAGGATGAATGCATGGGGGAAGGGGTCATGGGTCAACCTTGGCAGCGACCGAGGCACACCAAGGGGCCGAGGCCGACTGGTGCGGGCGAGGAGGCGTGGGAGGGGGTTGTGGCATGGGAAGGGGGCTTAGAGTCAAGGAGGGGGAGGGCCATGGCCAGACCAAGTGGCCGAGGTCGACCAAGGCCGCGAGGCTGAGGCCGGCCGCGAGGCCGAGGCCGATCAAGTCCCTTTGGCCGAGCCCGAGCCCAAGGCAAGGCCGAGGCCGACCATCCGTGGTATCGGGCAGGCGAGCGAGGGGGAAGGGGAGAGGGGGAGGGGAGAAGGGCAAAGGGAGAGGGGGAGGGGAGAAGGGCAAAGGGAAAGGGGGAGGAGGAAGGGGGAGAAGGGAGAGGAAGGGAAGGTGGAGGAGTGCGGAAGAAATGAGGAGGGAAGAAGAAAGAAGAAATGAAGAGGAAAGAAAAAGAGAAAGGATAAAGGGGAAGGAAAAGGAGGCTGGGGCGGAGGCCTGGGTTGAGGCCGACCGGGCCGAGGTAGCTTGTGATTCTCTCGGTGCGATGGGTGGTAGAGCGCGAAAGAAGTCAAGGAAGAAGCAAAGTGCGCGGCATCACAGTGGGGCGAGTGGGCACTCGCAATTGTCGCTGGGTGACATGCTTGATGATGATGATGAGGATGTACCATGTCGGCCGGTGCATCGGGTATGCCTTTCGGTTTTGACAATGGTGGAGCAAGGAGCTTTGATCAGACTCCGAGCCAAAGCAAGGCATTACTGACCACGAAGGGTGTGGTGCCCGGGTATCCCCCGAGATGTTGTGGAGGGAGTTGGCGCGACGAGTGTCTGCTGACGTGTTTTTGGCGCCTTGGAGTTCTGCATCAATGCATGGTGGCTTCATGGTCCCTTCACCGTATGTTTGTGCGCCAAGCTTTGAGGTTGCCCCGGTGATGTCGTCGCGGTACGTACCGGGTTTGTTGGCCGAGCAAGAGGACATTCCGTGGTCTCCCATCATGTTCAAAGGCCAGAATACCATGCCAGTGGGTTGGAGTTTCTGGTAAGCATACATGATGGGGTGCAAGGTTTGGAGAGAGAGTTGGAGGTGCTTGGGCTAGTGGCAGCGATTGAGGCGATGTACAAGAGTGTTGAGCCAGGCAGAGACATTAGTGGCCTCACACTATTACTTTCGAGGTGGAGTTCACGGACTCATACCTTCATTACAGAGTTTGGGGAGATTGGTCCGACTCTGTTGGACGTTGTGACACTGAACGGCCAACCGATGTACAGGATAGAGGATGCCTACGAGCTGAGGTTGGTAGCGGAGGAGCGCCTGACTGCAAGGTGTTGATTGGCTTTCTACAAGACACGAGGTTTAACCGCAAGTGCACGTACAACGGGTGGGTTCAGTATTTCTATGGCATAGTGGTCATGCGGCCTGGGCAGAGGATGATGTCGGACGACGACTTCCATAGCGGTCCTGCCTACAGGGATGAGAGATACGAGCTAGCTGCCTTCCTCGCCATGTTCCTTTCGAGGTACGCCGTTCTGTTACTCCTATCCTTGTGTTGCGTGTATACTGCATATTCATTGTTCTTATACATGTGGTATGTCGGCTTCTATACTTAGAAAAAAAGATTTTTTATGCATATCATGCTAGGGTGGGGTGGTCATGATAGGTGCCGCATTTATATACTTGTAGGTTTGTGTTTGAGGGGACACCCGAGGACGGTATTTCCCAGAAGGTCTTCCCGTTAGCAGTGTGGATGGCCGCAAGCAAACGTGTTAAGTTGGCGTCGATATACTTAGGCACCCTGTACTCGCGTCTAGACCAGTTTTCAAATGACATGCAGAGGTCGTATGGACAGAGGTATCTATTCTAATGCTATGTAGAGTACAGGCCTTTGGGATATCCAAAGGTACATCCATGCCCGAGGAAGGGGACGATGACGTGTCCGAGGAAGTCTATGGTAGTACCTAAGTGGTACACATGAGGACGAGTTTATGCGTGGGCCGGTGGCAAGAGGTCTGCATGTGAGCTGTCGCAGGTGTTTGACGTATGAGACGCATGCCTCAGCCGTCTGTATGTAAACATGCATTCATCATATGAGACCCCACCTTGGATGCATTTGCGAAACATCGATTCACGGTTACACAGCAGAGCCGACCTAACGGACTTCGAGATATACATGCTGGTAGCCTTCTTCCCTGGATGGCTTCTAATAGTGACTGATGATAGCGGGAAGCCGGCTGTGTGTCGTTATTACGTTGCACGATATAGCCCTGATCGTTTATCCTTATCTTTTGGCTATGACTTGGAGCCCCCTTGTGGTTATGCCCGACCTTGGGATGTATCCACGGCCTTTCGGTATACCATGCTGAGGAAGGCGCATTTGTGGTTGACACTGACGGATGAGCGAAGGAGACCCGGTTCGTTGTCCATCGGAGTGACCACAGCTGGGTATGCCTGCCAGTGGGAGAGAGTTTGGGCTACGTGGTCCGAGTGGTTAGTTGAGGGGCCAGCCGATAGGCAGCTGGTCGATGTCTTCATTGGTGACAGGGGATTCGGACTAGTGTCGCTGCAGGTAGCAAAGCAGTCTGGCATGACTGCATTGATCACCAGTGTTTTTGAGAATGGTGTGGAGAGAGATAGTCGTGGAGACGTGAGACCCTGAGGTGATGGTGAGAGAGGTATTGCTGTGCGTAAATCATCACTAGTCTGCGTGCCTAGGATGCCAAGTGTCGGTAAGGGTCCCCTATCATCAGTGAGAGTAGGGATGATGAAGAGCGCACAGTGTGGCGGCTTAGGCCCTTCATCGGGAGGTGTTGGAGTGTTCTGACTCTGAGGTTAGTGTTACCATTTTGCTTTTGTTTCATAGTTGCCGATTATTATGTTAATCATGTGCTAAGACCTTTCTTCCCCCTCTTTCTTTTTTGTCAGGAGCTTGATGATGATATGGATGCGGAGTCGTACGATACAGCGAAGGACACCGAGGTAGAGACTGACGAGTTCGGAGGCATGGATGCTGAGGCACCTGATGAGACGATGAGATAGGCGTCGAGACTGCTGATGATTTCCATGAGTATGGGGAGATGGGTGCTGGTGCTGCTGAGGGAACCCGTGGGGTTGATGAGCCACATGCTGAGACTGTTGATGAGGTTCGCCCTATGGACACTGATGCTGTTGAGGGGGCCACGGCAGCAGAGCATGCAGCCGAGTATGTAGCGGAGCTAGTCAATCATCCGAGTTCGTCACCCGTATTAGTTGAGGCCATTGAGTCTCCGTTGGGCGGCTAGATGGGCGATTCCCACATGTTTAAGGGGTCAGATTGGTGGACAGTCAGGGAGCCAGACGCTCCGTCTGGAGTTCATAATGTTTTTTCTGCGGCGCATAGACCTGAGACGTTGTCAGGCTATGTAGCGGATGCTGGTGATATCCTGTTGTCGATGTACTCTGGTGTAATTGATGCACAGTTGGCCAGTGGTGGTATCACAGAGGTTGGCACTGCTAGTGGTAGGTTTCCGGTCGGTGAGGTAGACGCGATCCCCTGGGATGGTGTGGAGTTATCAGATGCGGTAGTATGTCGATTGGAGATGATCAGGGTGAGGCACCTGGAGACATTTGTTGATTCCAGCCTCGTCCGTGGCGCTGTATTCTCGAAGGCGACGATGTACACAACCCTCATGGATTGGTTTGTTACCCTTAGTGTGGTGCTGATTCCGAGTTGGACTCCAGCGGTTATATCTCACTATCTTTCAGAGCTTGTGTCCTTTGTAGCTCTTGGCTTCCAGTTGGACTGGCTGGGGGACTATACCAGATCGAGAGGCCAGAGTGCTGAGGCAATGGTGGGGTTGACTCTCATCAGCGCTCAGGAGGTCGCATTGCTGGGTTAGAGAAGCGTGCTTGATATCGAGATGATTGCAGTGACTGAGAAGGTAGAGGGGCTACTCGCCCAGCTTGCAGAGGTAGAGAGGCGGCTGACTGAGATAGAGGTTCAGCGAGCTGAGTGGGATAGCAGATGGTCAGATCTTCAGGAGCAGCGACAGACGTTAGAGGCATACACCTCCAATCCTATTTGTGCATTGCTTGCCCCTTTACATTAGATCTTTTGTACTTTGCACATTTCTTCTTTTAGTAGACATCGGGTCAGTAGTGGCCTCCCCCGAACCATTGGCTTGTATTCATTTTGTTAATATTGATATTGTAGTCATGTGGTTCTTCTTGCACTTGTGTTTGCTGTGATGTGATAATTAGCTCTTGTTGTGCATGTGTGGCTTCACATGCGTTAGCTTCTCGTTGGTGTTCCCCCTTTTTCTTCCCGCCCACAACAGGTGACTTAGTGAGTGATTATGAAAATGAAATGAAGTAAAGTAAAAAAACATACATTGCGTACATTAGTTGAGGTAAATGACTGATTCTTGCATTAATGATGTTGGGCCAAAATGCCATTAGATAAGTAAAACTTGCAATAATCAACAAAAGTTACAAGTTTCCAAACAAGTATTCATATACAAAAGGATGTTATGTGTTAAGTGTTCTGTGCTTTGGGTGGTTAGGGCTCGGGGGAACACTGCCGCGACTGACTACGGGTAATACTTATTCATGTAGCAGCCGTTGATAGGGGCTGAGATCTGTCCGTCGTCGGGGTTAAGTAAGAGATAAGAGCCATTGTCTCTGGCAGCATGCACTTGAAGAGGGCCTTCCCAATTTGGTGTGAACTTGGCCGATATGTTGGCGCGCACATGCTTGGCGGCTTGGAGGATGAGGTCACCTTCCATAAATGTTTGTGGCTTGACAGTCTGCCCGTATGCTTTTGTGAGCTGCTCATGATATTTCTTCATCCGGCGTAAAGCGTTGGATCGTCTTTCGTCAAGCCCTCGAGGGCTGTCATTCTAGTTTCTTCTTTTTCGAGACTACTGCTTAGAGAAAGTTGTGTAGAGGGGACCGCTGTCTCTGCTGGTATGACACACTCGTCCCCGTAGACAAAGGAGAAGGGTGTGGCCTTCGTCGCTGTGTGCTTGGAGGTTCGATAGGCCCAAAGTGCAGACTGCTTTTCAGACCATAACCCGGTTTCATCGTGAATCATTCATGAAAGAACCCGTAGCAGGGTCTTATTGGAAGCTTCGGCCTATCCATTTCCTTGCGGGTAGTAAGGAGTTGATGTGGCGTGGTTGATGTTGTACCCTTCCATGAAAGCTTGGACATCCCTGTTGATGAATGGCGTGCCTTTGTTGAAAATAATACACCTAGGGATGCCAAAGCGGCAGACGATGTGATCAGGTAAAAAGTTGGCAATGGCACCTCCCATTGCTCTTCATAAGGGTATAGCTTCGACCCACTTTGTGAAGCATTCTGTTGCGACCATAATCCAAGTGTGCCCTCGAGATGTTGGGTGGATGGGACCTATGAGGTCAAGATCTCAAGAGTGAAACGGCCAAGGAGCCAAAATCATGTGGAGGTCAGATGCTGGTGTGTGCATCCTATCAGCTTGTCTCTGGTAGGATTGGCAGTGTCGGACATGAGAGATGGCGTCGGACTCCATAGTCGGCCAGTAGTATCCCAACCTTAGCAATTCTGCGTACAGATTCTGAGAGCCTTGATGCTCGCCACAATCACCATTGTGCACTTCATTAATCACTTCTACCGTCTGAGCGCCTTGCAAGCACAGTAAGGTACGTCCTGAGAATCCTTTACAAAATAATTCACCTTCCGTCACAAAATATTTGGCTGACTGTCATTTGACGGATCGCGCCGAGCTACGATTAGGAGGTAAAACTCCATAAGATAATTATTGGATGAAAGGCTGGCGCCAATCACCCTTGACGTTAATAACAAGAGCTTCCGCGTTGTTAGGAGCATATAGGCATTCAGGGCAATCCCTTTGTACATTTGAAGCATCCTTGGCCATGGATGGACAATAGAGGCCCATGCGCTGAAGGCGATGGTAAACAGAGGGACCGTCGAGGCTGCAACATTTTTGATGGCTGAGTCTAAGTTTGTGCTTTTCCTCTTCCTGAGCCAGATACCTTGCCAGGGTGCCTCCGAGGCATCGCCTGTACAAAACATCTCCCAACATTAAGTATTCCGTGATGGTAGAGGCAAATGCGAGGGAAAATGCCTTGAGCTGGTCGACGATCGGCTGCCTCCAATCATCTACGGTAGTGTCCCTCAGAACTAAGTTCAAGGATGTGCAAGGCTCGGTCCTTTTGATGATGGTTAGCATTCGTTGTTCACCGTCAACTTCTATCCTTGATGCTATTATGGCCAAGCTGTCCGCATGCCTGTTTGTGGCACCTCTTGTGATGTTCATATTGGACATGGACGAATTTTCCTTCTAAGTTCTGCACCAAGGCAGGTTCCTTGACCGCGAACTCCCCATCGACCTGCTTCATTATTAAGTTTGAATCACCTTTCACGCAGAATGACTTAACCCTCGTATTGATGGCTAGCATGAGGCCAATAACAAATGCCTCATACTCAGCTTCGTTGTTAGACATCGGGAATGCCAGCTTGAAGGATAAGGACGTGGTAACGTCGTCTGGGCTCTGAAGGACTACACCGGCACCCCCTTGTCGGGGGTGCCCCATTGGGACCCTTGCTAGTTGCTGAGCCGTCAAACTCGAGTGTCCATAATTCATTAATGTTGGAGATCAGGGCAGTCTCCTACCCAGGCAGTTGGACCGAGATCGGTTCATATTGTTGGCGTGGGAAGAAGGCCAAGAGGTCGGCAAGTGCTTGGCTCTGTAGAGCTGTGGGGTTCTTAATAGATAGGCCGAACTCAGCCAAGAGCAACAACCAGCGGGTAAGACGGCCAGATAGAGCAGGGCGTGTAAGCATGTATCGCAGTGGATCAGCCTTGGTGACGAGTATGATTTGGTGTGCCAAGAAATAATGTCTGAATTTCAGTGAGGCGTATACCAAGGCTAGGCAATGCTTCTCGATCTCAGAATAATTGGCTCCGGGTCCCCTAATCGACCGACTGAGATAATACTGGACGCTCCATCCTATCCACCTCTTGGGCAAGCAACGCCCCTATGGACCTGGGCATGGAGGTCAAGTAGAGTAAGAGTGGTATGCCTTGCTGCGGCATTACGATGGTCTGTTGTGACACCTGTTGTGATGTTCATATTGGACATGGCCGAATTTTCCTTCTAAGTGTTGTACCAAGGCACGGTAAAGTGCCAAGGCAGGTTCCTTAACTGTGAACTCCCTATCAGCCTGCTTCATTATTAAGTTTGAATCACCTTTCACGCATAATGACTTAACCCCCATACTGATGGCTAGCATGAGGCCAATAACAAGTGCCTCATACTCAGCTTCGTTGTTAGACACCGGGAATGCCAGCTTGAAGGATAAGGACGTGGTGACGTCGTTTGGGCTCTGAAGGACTACACCGGCACCCCCTTATTGAAGGGGTGCCCCATTGGGACCCTTGTTAGTGGCTGAGCTTTCAAACTCGAGTGTCCATAATTCATCGATGTCAGAGATCAGGGTAGTCTCCTCCCCAGGCAGTTGGACCGAGATCGGTTCATATTGTTGGCGTGGGAAGAAGGCCAAGAGGTCGGCAAGTGCTTGGCTCCGTAGAGCTGTGGGGTTCTTAATAGATAGGCCGAACTTAGCCAAGAGCAACAACCAGTGGGTAAGACGGCCAGATAGAGCAGGGCGTGTAAGCATGTATCGCAGTGGATTAGCCTTGCTGACGAGTGTGATTTGGTGTGCCAAGAAGTAATGTCTGAATTTCTGTGAGGCGTATACCAAGGCTAGGCAATGCTTTTTGATCTCGAAATAATTGGCTAAAGGTCCCCTAATCGACCGACTGAGATAATAGACTGGACGCTTCACCCCATCCACCTCTTGAGCAAGCAACGCCTCTATGGACCTGGGCGTGGAGGTAAAGTAGAGTAAGAGTGGTATGCCTTGTCGGGGCACTACCATGGTCTATGGTGACATAAGGACCGTCTTGATTTGATCGAAGGCTTGCTGTTGGGGCGTACCCCAACTCCACGGTGCGCTCTTGCTCATTAGATGCTGAAAGGGAGTGACGAGCTCAGCCAATGCCGGTATGAAGCGTCGGAGGTAAGAGACCTTGCCAAGGAAGCTCTTCAATTGCTTTGTGTTCTTGGGGGGAGGCATTTCTTCGATGGAGGCAGCTTTGGAAGGGTCAACGTCGATGCCCTGTCGACTGACCAAAAAGTTGAGGAACTTGCCGGAAGAGACGCCAAAGGCACACTTCCATGGATTCATCCGCATGTTGTACTGGCGGCAACGATCGAAAACTGCTTAAAGGTCAGTGAGGTGATCACTTTCCTTCTTGGATTTGATACTAATATCATCGACATAGTCTTCCACTGTGTGGTGTATCATGTTGTGGAAGATTGTTGTCATTGCCCTTTGATATGTAGCACTCGCGTTCTTGAGACCGAAAGGCATAACTTTCTAACAAAAGTTATCCATAGGAGTGCGGAAGGGTGTCTTGGCGCTGTCGTCGGGGTTCATGCAAATTTGATTATAACCTGCAAAACCATCCATGAAAGATAAGGTTTCATGTCCGGTGGTAGCCTCCGTAAGCATGTCGATGTTGGGTAGTGGAAACTCATCTTTGGGGCACGCCTTGTTCAAGTCCCGAAAGTCAATACAAATGTGGACTTGGCCATTCTTCTTGTGTACAGGGATGGCATTAGCCAACCAAATTAGGTGAGTGATAGGTTCAATAAAGCCTGCCTGCAGAAGGCATTCAATCTCTTGTTTGATCTTCAACTTGAGCTCGGGGCAAAAGGTCTACGGGTGTTGTCGGACAGGGATGGATTTGGTAGCAATGTTGAGATAGTGTGTGACTAAGGCAGGATCCAGTCCGGGCATCTCATTGTAACTCCATGCCAAGACATCGCGATATTTGCGAAGGAAGGAAACCAATTCCTTTCTTCAGACGGGGGCAAGTTTTGTGCCGATGTAAGTATGCTGTGGTTCTTCACTCGGGTCAGCCATGTTGATTTCTTCAAGATCTTTGGCCTATGGTTGAGGGCTGTCTTCATAGCAAGGTGGTGCTGCACCAGGGGTGAGGTCAAGATCTAGCGGGTAATGCTCGGTTGTGTAGCACTATTCAGTCTCTACAAGTGGGTCAAGATCGAGGGGGTTAGATGAGGGATCACCTGAAGCCCCCACACACCGTCATAACTGGTAGATCACCTTACTGTCTTTGATGATGCGATGAAAGGTTGGTTCAGGCTTGTGTTTCTTGGACTTGAGGGATGCATGAGGGGAGTTGGCCTTGGCAGCAGATGGTATGGCTGAGGTTGATGCTTTGTTCTTGCTACCCTTCTTCGTTGCGGACTTAGGAGGCTTGTTGCCACATAGTTCATCCCAATTTGGCAGCGTTGTAGAATGGATGTGAGCAGGGTTCTCACCATCCTCGGTAAGTTCGGTAAAAAGAAGGCCTCAGCAAAGTATGATTCTGCACACTCGAACAGAGCCTTCGTGGCTGGTATCGTTACTGCTACCTCGTGTCCTACTGGACCAGCCACCAGTTTGACACACTAATGGTATGTTGAGGGCACAACCTTATTGATGTGAATCCACGGTCTGCCAAGTAGGATGTATAATGCTCGCTCGCTCTCCATCACGTGGAAGGTGGTGTCAGGGCGTACATACATGACCATAAGGTCGACAGTGATATGACCCAAGGTTAATTGGTGACTGTTCCCAAAGCCTGTGATTTTGATTAAGTCTCATATAATTTTCCTTGCGGGGATGCCGACTCGTTGCAAGGTAACGAGGGGCATGATGTTGACAGATGCTCTGCAGTCTACCAAGGCACGGTGAAAGCCAGTGCCATTAACGGTACATTCCAAAAATAAGGGCTGGTTATGCTGTTCGATTGGTGGCAGGTCTTCGTCCGAGAAGAGTAATGCGGAAGAGGGGATATATAGCAGCTCGGCTTGTGCGACGAAGCACTCGGGGCCGAGGCTTGTGGTGACCTCAATCAGGTAGTTGGATGTACACACGGTGTGACCATCGGGATAGCCTCTGTAGAGGCTTGGGTGATGATAGGTTCAACATGGTCGGTGATGGCCATGAGTACTTGGTGCTCACTATTGTTGTTATGCCATGGGTTAGGCTGTCGACATACGTCATTATTCTTTCGTAGCTACAGGTCGCCTGCCTCGACCTTCCTTGCAAAGATATCTCATAGCCTATTACAATCTTTAAGACAATGGTCGACGGCTCGGTGGTAAGGGCAGTAGTTAGGTCGGGCTTTGTCTAATTTTGTGATATCGGCTTTCGTTGGTGGCAGTTGAAAGTTATTGTCATTGGTTACCCATTCCTCCAAAAGTTCTTTCACCGTGTTCAAATCACATGGGTACTCGGGGGTAGGCTCTCGCTGTCTCCTTTTGTCAGGGCGCCGGTCCCCTTCTTGAAACTGACGCTTGTAGGGGTTGCGGTTGTTGCTGCTTTGGTTGTTGTGGCTGTTGGGGGGTGGAGCTCCGGATGGTTCGGCCGTGGCCAAGAGTGCATTCTGAGGACGGGGCTTCCATGGCTTGACTGGGCCAACCGACTCGTAAGTGTGGCGGGTTGTTTCCTTGAGGTGTCCCCATGACCTCAACTGTAGGTTTTTAATGTGTACCCGATATACATCGCTCATGTTCATGATGCATATGGGAACTAGGGTCTCATCCTTGCTGAAGTCCGTGCAATCGAGGCATTTGAGATGGAAATGGTGCGCATATTTGTTCAAGTCCTCCCCTTGATTCTGGCGGATGCCAGCAATATTGACGATAGTCACGCGTTCAGCCTCGTAATGGAATTTGTCTAAGAATAGCCAAACCATATCGCTCAATGCATGGACAGTCCTCGCAGGGATTTGGTGATACCAAGTATAAGCCAAACCTGTGAGAGACTTGTGAAATTCTCTCAACTTCAAACTGTCACCCGGACCATATTGCTCCAATGAGCCTGTGAATCTTGTAATGCTCACGGGCATTGCCCTAGCATCCCAAGGTGGGCTGCTTATACTTTGGTGGGTAGGGTATGATGGCAATGTCATTGGCGTAGGGGGCATGGCCTGTCAGATTGGTAGAGGAGTCAGGTGTGGAGTTTTAGGAGAAGCGATGCATGAATGCTTCCATGTCTGAACGGGTGACATAGTTGGGAGATGGGTCTTAATGGACGGTCAAGGGGTGGTGGCTGACTGGGACGCCGCGAGCCCCCAAACAGGGTAAGTTGGTGGGCATGTACAACAGATGGTTGATATATGACAGGGGCTGGTGGTGATAATTGTATATGGGCACGGGTGGGTAGGCGATGCATGTTCACTACTTGGCCGGTCGTTTGATGTTGCTCGGCTGGGTAAGGATTAGGCTTCATCTCAATGGAGTCGTGTGTTTTGGAGGAACTCGATGTTGGCACATGCTGGGGTGCGATGACATGATGGATCTGTTGTAGCACGGGTCCAAGATCTGCTTGAGGTCTTTGTGATGGCACCGTAGGAGGAGGTGCATCTGGCACAGGTGATGAGGATGTCACGAGTCCTACCACCAAGGGTCTGGATGATTGAGGTGGCGGTGGTCGTGACACTGGGGCCTAGGCGACGTCAAGAGTCAGCCCAGGTCCTGAAGGCTGGGCTGGTGTAACAGGTTGTTGTGCAGCCAACGCCTGTATGGATTTTTTCATTTCCACAATGGCGGCCATGAGAGTGGTCTGCGAGTCTTGCAGGTTGGCTATGATGGGAGTGAGCTGCTGAATGGCCGCACCGACTACAACTTGTACGTCAGGTGCCATCATTAGTGGCTGGCCTTAGAGACGCACGACACTAGTCCCCTCTTGTTCACCAAAGCGGTCTTCCTCTTATATGGTATGGACGAGGCCCTGGGTGGTAGCCTTCATAACTCTCCGTTGCACAGGCATGACGCCTAAGTGTGGAAGATAGGCAGACTGCAATACGATGCTCACCTCCCCAGCAGAGTCGCCAAAATGATGCCAGGGAAAGTGGGTTTGTACCTACGTGGAGGTGCCACAAAGGCTGTAGTCCGAGTCAGCTTCCAAGTATGCAAAGTGAGAGACAATGAGGGCGGAGTAAGGGCAGAGAGCAAGGCTTCCCAGACAAGTCGTGAGGGGTGTCAGTGCTGTGGAGACAAGGCAAAGATGAACAAGGCCGGCAGTTGACAATCCGAGCTAAGGTCCTAGTCGGGGTCCAAGTTCAGGTCCAATGTCACGGTCGATGTTATGTCCAAAGTCACGAGAGAAATGTGTTTATCTCTCTAGAATCCAAGAGCTCCCAAGTTCTAGAGTGAGAAAGTGATTTTGTCAAATGAGAGAATTCTGTCTAGAATGAGTCCAAAAGTCCACTATTCATAGTAAATAGTATGCTTATGTCATAAAATGCCACATGTCATCCCATAAGAGTGACACGTCACCAGGACGTCCCAAAATAGCAGTTCTCCGTTGGACTGCCGGTTCCCAAATTTGCACTGCCTTGCCCCACATAGTGTCGCTCTACCTGTCTGAGAAGACTGAAGACATCGTGACGGCATGATCAGAGTAAGCCCGTTGCCCCAGCCACCAGTCTAAGCCCTTACTGAATCCCACATAATGCGTCAAGAGACGTGTAGAGAACTGGACAGTGGTGAGGGTCGCCCCTATGACCAACTGCCAGGCGGACTAGGTGCGATGCCTTCCAAAGACCTGCTCCCGTCTCGGAGTGACTCGAGGGTCATCATCTTGGGGGCGCCGACGATCACCGGTAACGTGAGTGGACGTGGTCGCAGCTCAGTGCCTAGTGTTATGCAAGTCACCCTAGGCGACGATAACTTTATGGTAACGAGTCTATCCCGCTGCAAAGGGTCCTCGTGTTGGAGCACTACGAACGGATCCCCCCCAGAATGAAGACGACGATAGCTTTATGGTAACGAGCCTATCCTGTGGCGGCGATGGTTTTTGGTAACGAGCCCATCCCGCTGCGAAGGGTCCTAATGTCGGAGCACTACAAACGGAGCCCCCTCAGAGTGAAGACGGCGATAGATTTATGGTAACGAGCCTATCCTTTGGCGGCGATGGCTTTGTGGTAACGAGCCCATCCCACTGCGAGGGGTCCTCGTGCCGGAGCACTACAAATGGAGCCCCCCGAAAGCATGTAACATGATTGTGGTGCATGGGGTGGTGCATGGGCGCAATGCCAACGGCATGAGACAATACCTGGTGCTGGGGGCACATGTTTTGGAAGTGGCTCACGGGCACGGCAATGAATGTTACGGAGAGAATACCTGGTGCCGGGGCATATGTCATGGAAGTGGCGCATGGGCGCGGCGATGAACGTCACGAAACAATACTTGGTGCCAGAGCACATATCATGAAGATGGCGCACGGGCACGGTGACGAACGTCGCGGGGCGATATTTGGTTCAGGGGGCACCTGTTATGAAAGTGGCACACGGGCGCGACGACGAACGTCGTGGAACAATACTTGGTACCGGAGCACATATCATGAAGATGGCGCACGGGGGCTGCGACGAACGTCGCGGGGCAATATTCGGTGCCAGGGCACCTCTTATGAAAGTGGTGCACGGGCACGGCGACGAACGTCGCGGAACAATACTTGGTGTCAGAGCACATGTCATGAAGATGGCGCACGAGCTCGGCGACGAACGTCGCAGGGCAATATTCGGAGCCTAGGGCACCTGTTATGAAAGTGGCGCATGGCGCGGAGACGAACGTTGCGGAACAATACTTGGTGCCGGAGCACATATCATGAAGATGGCGCACGAGCGCTGCGACAAACGTCGCAGGGCAAATATTCAGTGCCGAGGGCACCTGTTATGAAAGTGGCGCATGGGCGCGGCGACGAACGTCGTGGAGATGGCGCATGGGCGCACGTCAGGTGCCCCGGAGACAAGGCGTGAGCCAAGTGTGCATGTTATGCCAAAATAATAAGTGCAATATTCAGTAATGACAAAGTTGGGAGCATAGTTATTAAAGGCACTGGCGCACCTAAGGCGAAAAAGGTCCCCGGAGCCTAGGCGCAAGGCGCAGGCGCGAGCCTTTTCGAAGTGAGGAGCAAAATTAAAATAAATAATAATGCATTAAAACAATAGAAATATGTAAAAAAAAATTAAGAACATTACATTTAGTCTCAGTTTCTCACATTAACTAATGTTTTTGAATTGATTCCAGCGCATGTTCTTCTTTCTCCTTAGTTAGGCTATAGCTCAAAGACACGTGACTACAATAATTCATGCACAACATATAAGACATGTAGGTTATTGCAATTCATATAAGATGAATTGATCCCAACCCATGTTCTTCTTTCTCCTTAGGTAGGTTATTGGAAAGCAGGTACAAGAGATGCAATTCATATAAAATCAATTCAAGTAGTTACAGGTACAAGACATGCAATTAATATTGTGACTATAGTACTGTCACAGTCGATTGCAAAGAAGGGAGTGATTGTAAGTGAACTAATGGAGTGAGGGAGGGAAATAAAGAGAGAGACCAAATCGGTGAGGTGGAGCCGTGGAGCACTGGAGCGGCAGACCAACAACAGCGCAACAGTAATGTGTGGACTTGTGGAGAATTGGAGCGGCTGACCAGCAACAACGGTAGAGAGGAGGACTAGTGACGACGGCGATTGGAGAAGTGGCAGAGAGGAGCGGCCGGTGGCGACGATCGAAGAATGAGATGGACGACAGGCGAGGAGTGAGAGTCATACTGAGGGTCTGAGAGTGAGAGTCCTGAATTGATTTGGGATTTTGGAGTTAGGGCTAGCTAAAAAAATAAAAAAATAGAAAAAAATGGATGGCCCATGTAATAAGATGGTAAAATATCCAACGGCTAGTATTCGTGTGCCTAGCTTCGCTCCTCCACCGCCGCTGTTCGCCTTGCGCCTGGGTGCACCAGGCACGCGCCTTATTGAAGGTGCTGCGCCTGGGCCTAGGCGAGGCACATATGTTGAGCGCGAGGGTGCCTTGTGACTAGGCGCACTTTTAATAACAATGGTTGGGAGTGATGGCATGCGGTTGTCGACGATGGGTCATTCGGTGGTAGCGGTGATAGTCATTGCAGAGGTGATGCGCGACAACGGGCGGTGGACAACAGACGTCGCGAGGTTGGTGTACGGGCATCGGTGAACATCGCAGAGGTGCAAAGACCCGAAAGCATAAGTGCGCGCGGAAGGGGTGGCCAAATGCCAACAAATGGGGGAAGGCCAAGGCCACCATCCCTGGGGAGGCCGAGGCCGACCCTAGGGGGTGGCCGAGGCCAATGGCCAACTCACATGAAGGGAGGCCGAGGCCACTCCCCCTTTCGGTGAACTTTGGGTGCACCGACGGTAGGTGTTTTGATGGGCGATGACAAATCCAAAAGTTGCGTTGCGATAAGCATGCTGCCGTGAGTCGTACCCATGTGACGAACAAGGTGCCAAAGTCACATACGAAGCGTACGGAGTGATCAAAGTGTGAAAAGGACTGCGCGCAAAAAGTGAACAACAGGGGGGTGGTGGAAGGCCAAGGCCAACCCCCCATGGAGGCCGAGGCTGGCCCCATGGTCTTGGGGGAGGCCGAGGTCGACCCCATGGGGTTGGTCAAGGCCTTTGCCCCTTGACCCTGTTTCTCCGGTTGCACCGTCGGTCGATGTTTTCAATGAAAAGATGCTAGGGTGGTTACGGCGTGATGAACGTGCTACCGTGCGTCACGTTAACGTTAAATATCGTCCATTAAGTATTAGAATTTTAGCATCATAGTCCTCTAATTATCAAATGATTGTCGATATGGTCCTTTTGCCTGTCTTCGTTGTTGCCATTATTGAGCTCTACTGAAGGGGTGAAATAGTAATTTACATCCCATTTTGCATTCAAACAAGCTTATTACATATTAACCTTATCCTAAATAGCTATAAACTTGTATCCAAACATTTTAGGTGTAACTATCGTATTAACCTAGTGAGGTAACTGTTCGGAAACTCTATTTGGGAGATTATGAGAGTTGATTTGGAAATTGGTGTACTAACTAACCATCCGGTTAAACTTGTGGGTTAACAATCCTTTTACTCAGCGAGACTTTGTTAGGATTTTTTGAAAATAGTTCGAAAAATGCTATACTGACTAATCGTCCTGTGAACCTTATAGATTAACCATCCGGTAACTCAGTGAGGATATTTGCAATTTTGAAAAATGGTTTGGAAAATGCCGCACTCACTAACTGGTTAGTTAACCCTAGGTTAACCGTTCAGTTACTCGGGAAGGGTTTTGTGAGCTTTTTGAAAGTGGTTTGGAAAATGCCACTGACTAACCATGTGGTTAACCCTAGGTTAACTGTCTGGTTACTCAGTGAGGGTTTTATGAGATTTTTGAAAAGTGGTTTGGCAAATGTTGCATTGACTAACCATTCGGTTAACCGTCTGGTTACTCATCGAGGGTTTTTTGGGATTTTTGGGAAATGGTTTGAAAAACGCCACACTGACTAATTGTTTGGCTAACCTTAGCTTAACCGTTCGGTTACTCAATGAGGGTTTTCTGGGATTTGTGGGAAATGGCTTGAAAAATTCCGCTTTGACTAACTGTCCAGTTAACCCTGTGGGTTAACCATCCAGTTACTCAGTGGGTTGTTTTTTGGATTTTGGAAAAATATTTGGAAAAATATTTGGAAAAAATAAGGTACTTACTAACCTAACCTCCGGTTAACCTTATGGATTAACTCAGTGGCTTGTTTTTGGATAAAAATATGGGGTATAAACCGGCCGGCTTAGATCTGCAAGAATAATATTTGCTGACTACCTGTCCAGTTCACTTGTTCGGTAAATTAGCCGGTTGGTCAAAATCTCTTTTTCGGCAATCTCCCTTTGCGTGAATATTGGCTGATTTCTCAGCCGATATACGATCAGCCGGGCAAGTATTCTCCCTAAAAGGGTAAACCATTGAAATGGTCCAGGTGTGTATTTTTCTTCTCAATATAGTCATACAGGGAGTAAAGTTGCTCCCTTGGCTTGACTTGTGCGATATACCTCACAACCGTAACTCATGTAGTTAATAATGACTAATCACTATTACGTGTACACAAGTCATTTAATATACCAAGATACCAGTCTCAGTACTAGTCCTTGGAACTGAGGGTACAATCTAATTCACCTCTATAACTAAGAAGTTCGAGGGTTTCAACCATTGCCCTCGAATGAGTGGGTTTGGGACAATGGTGCACATGTGTGAGGCACAAATGAAAAGCAAAATTATCACATATAAATAATATTGTACATGTTATACAAGATGAAAGGAAAAACAAAAGGCCAACAAAATGTTTCAAGTTTAGTCCTTTTGTTTCAGTCCCCAGTAGAATTGCCACTGTAGCGAACTGCCTCGAAAAATTTTCAGACCCTGTGAAAAGGTCTTGACTCGAGTCGCCAACGTATTTTATGAAATATGGGTGAGTAGATTACATATATCAACTTGTAATGAAATTAAAGGAGGGAAATTATGTTAGTTAGGAAGAAAAACTGATAGAAAATATTGGGCTTCTCTAAACAATAGAAAGATTAAAATTTAAAGGGAATATATATAGAATTTTGGCAAATCCTAAGAATTAATAGAATTGTAATATATAAATAACATTTTTAAGTGACACATGTTGACATAAAAGAGAGAGAAATATAATATCTATGGTTGAATTTTAAATAGCAAAAAGGAATTCAAATCAATTTGAATAAGAGAGAGTGAGAAAGGAAAAATAAATTCAAATCATTATTACAAGGGTAAATGACAAAGTTGTCTTCTGAAATTTACACGTATTTGCACTTCGCTCCCGGTGTTTACAACTTTGACAATAATATTCTTTGATGTTGACAAAACCATTGCAAACAATTCTAAAATTGGATATCTGTTTAAATTCGGACATTAAATCTGTATGTGCTGTGCAATTTCTCCAAATTTGACCTCGAGTTTATATGTGACCCATTCATATAAAATTAGTCGATTTCTATCGTGTTCTAGCATCAACTCTTACTTTATTATCATCCTAGTATAACATTGAGAAAATCAATGCAAGCCACTTGTTGACTTAGAGATAGGCAAGGGTCTATCCTAAACCACTTCTCGTTCAGTTGCTGAAAGATAGAGATAAATTCAATTGATCGAATTTATAAATTTGTCCCTACTCCCATGTTCTCCCCACAAAAACTCAATTCCAGAATTTTCAGTCAGAATTAGTCAAATGACTCACTTGTAAGCATGTTTCATCACTCAATTTTCACTTATCTACGATTGCACCATGCTTTAGCATTCATTGATACTTCAAATAATCTTTCTTATAAAAACTCAATTGTGCAAATAACCCTAATTTTTTTTGCCAAAATCATTTACTTTTTCATTTTTTCCTTTTGCCATTCATTCATTCATTCATGATTTTGACTTTAGAATCACTCATCTGAACATACATTTATGCATTCGTATTGCACATTCATTTCCTTTTACTATTCTTTCTATTTTCTTTTAATTTTTGTATAGATCTGTACATATCATGGCTAGAGGAAAACGCACTTGTGGGATAACTTCACAATATCAGGAACACTCCAAGCCATTTGCCCTCGAGATAGACGCTGTACACTATCGAATATCGGTGCCTTGAAAAAAATCTCTACTTAGCTCTCTACACCATTTGAGGAAGGTCTGAATCTAGATGTTTGTTTCCTCCGTAGTATAGGCTTTTTTAGTCATCTTGAGGCGTGTCATGTAGGTAGACTCGTTGATCCTAGCGTCGTAAATTTTATTCAATTCGTACACCTCTTTCACAAAAATTTAATGTGGAACTACACTAGCAACAATTGTACACCTAGTTCCATGGTCTTTGTGCACTCATTCTTGTTCACCAATCTCGCTTAGTTACCATCCTCAATTTCCCAAATAAAGGGTACAACTTTCACTTGACATGTTGCCTGTCACCGATCAATCTCACTTGTATACTTAGGCTCTGTTTGAAAATCAATTGGTTTTCAGTTCTTTCTCCAGTTTTGTAAAATGGAGAAAAAAACGCGTTTGACACAATTTTTATTTTTTTTTCCTTCTGTTTTGAAAACCCGTTTTTAAAATATGACTGTTTTTTAAAACTCCCATTTGGAGTTTTGAGTTTTGCTTTTTATTTGAGACCACCACTACCATCCCCCCACCGCCACAACCACCGCCCGTCGCCTCCAGCCATTGCCAGCCACCAACCACTAGCCACCACCACGCCCCACCACCGCCGCCACAACCATCACCAAAGAAAAAATTCAAAATAAAAACTGGATAATCAAACATCTATTTGTTTTTGTAAAAAATAAAAACTATACTGGTTTTGGTTTTTGTTTTTTTGAAAATAGAAAATCAAAATTATGAGTGATTTCAGACGCTACCTTAGTTCCATAGTTCTTCAAAATTTCTCGATGGAAGAGAAATTTCAAAGGCCTCTTCTTTGTTGAAGCTCGTGCATCATGTTAGAAAACTTGACTTCCGAACCTGTCTTCTTTGTCGAAGCTCGTCCATCATGGCATGCATACAATCCTATCTCCAGGAATGGTAGTCATTCATTAATGTCCCACCTTAACCTTCAGCTTTTGACTTCATCCGCTCTACTAGGTCCTCCATGAACGTTATTGGTGTTGTGATGATGAACATGATCTAAAGCACTTTGGACCTTTACATAACCATTTTCCACGGGCTCATCGCCTGTTGATACAAGGGGTTGCGTTGTCAATTGAAGATATATAGTAAAACTTCTGACATCATGATACTAGGACAGCAAATTTGCTTAATGCTGAAGTTAGCATTTTCTTATCGCAATATGTATTGGTATCCGCACATTTATTGGTTATTGGTGATTGATCTACCAAAATAAAGTTTTAGTGGCAATCTGTTGAATTTCTTATGAGCTATGAAAATCTATGAGCAAAAAGCCATTTGAATGGCTTGTTTGCAGTAATCTCAAAATTAAGTTCAAACCACCATACTGGTGGGTTTCATTACAAGTATGAACTATGGCAAAAACCTACCATATATGGTATTCTGAGTGGGGCTGCCAGCGGGGAGAGAGGGGGTGGGGGGGGGGGGGGGAAGGTGCAAGAAATGGTGGTAACAGATTATTTTTTTAGTGTCACTAAATAAAAGTCACTAGAAACATTTAGTAACAATTAATTGTCGCTATATGAGGGGTGGTAGGAGGAAGATTTCTTCAATTCGTGTAGCATCCATAATTTTTCAATGAAGTTAGCCATCAATTGGTGCCATGTTTCGCTTATATGTTTGTAGTGGTGAATTTTTTTTTTTTTTGGTGCAAGGTATGTGGCACTCTTAATGTTAACAAAAAGATCTATATGAATGGACCAAGTTCGCTGATTTCGCAGAACCTGATTCGCAAATTATGGATTTTGGAGTCCTCCGTGAAAATGCTGATACTGTTCATCGCAAAATCACGCTTTTAATTTGCTTGATAGCCATGAAAAGTTTATGACTTCTCTTGTCTTTAACTAAGTGCCAATTTTTCTTATAAGAATTTACAAATGCAGATGATGATGATGATGGATGCTGAAAGTTATTTTTTCATGTAAAAAACTTAACCAATACTAAAAGTATTATAATTTCTAGAGAGTAGTTACCACCCGTTTTTCTGGAGAAGTTATATTATATTATGTAGTTATTTTCAAGATTTTGTTGTACTATAAGCATGTGTTGGATAGACTCGTTGTATCCTCACCGTCAACATCAATCAAATCTCTTTTTTTTTGGCCCCTTTTCAAAGCTTTATGAGGAGTAGCGCACATTGTACATTTATATATTGCTTTTCAAATGTTTTCCTATAATTTGATTATATTTTTGCATTTTAACGCAAAATATCTGCGAAGGTGTGAAAGAATTTTTAACCATTGGTACTTGAAACGAAAATGATTGTTGTGGTAAACATAATGATGAAAACTTCTCTGTCTTAATGTGGAGGTCATGCATGGAACGACGTCAGTTGTTATGGCGGAATATGCTAATTGGACGGATCTTTGATTCACGCCAAATCTCTGTCCAACTGTTGCAGCGTATCCTGGATAATTTCTGGCACCTCCGAGGTCACGCGGTGGTGGAAGCCATCAGAGGCTTGTTTACGTTTCACTTTGCAGTTCATGCAGATATGGTTGAAGTGTTAAGAGACAACCCTTGGAATATTAGAGGAACTTTGTTGGTTTTATTATAGAGTTGGCAGCCGTTCTTAGCCATTGAAGCTGTGGAATTCCTATTTGTTGACTTATGGGTGCAAATTCACTTTGTGTCAATAGAGTTTTTTTACCATGATTTTGTTGTCATTTCGTGAATCTTTTTTCATCACAAATCCCTTCCATTTTAGATACAAATTCAACTAGGCATTTTCTGCAGAATTATTCGTTTCATTCCTTATCAATAGCACAACAGGAATTGCTCACCCAAGCTTTTACACCGGAGGAGATTAAGAAGGTTATCTTTTAGTTGGGTGAGTTGAAAGCACCTGGCCCTGATGGTATTCCTACTATTGTGATTCAGTATTGCTGGCCGCCATTATGGGCCCCTTGGTCACAGGTGCTGTGCTGTCTTTTCTCAATTCTGCCCGAATGCTTAAAGAGGTTAATCGTACGTTCATAAGTTTGATCCTGAAGAAGTCCCTGCCTGAAAATCTGAGTAATCTTAGACCAATTAGTTTAACCAATATTATTTATAAGGTGATTGCTAAAGTGCTAGTCATGAGAATGATTCATATCATGGGTGAAATTATTTCACCATTTCATAATGCTTTTGACTCTGGGCGTAACCTGTCGGACAAAATTTTATTGGCTCAGGAGCTTACTGACTGCGTTAGGAGACGAAAGAAATGCAAAATGGTGGTGTTAGCCTTGAAGTTAGATATGAGCAAAGCTTTTGATAGGATCAATGGGGGGGGGGGGGGGGAAGGGGGATTCCTGTTTGAAGTCCTACTAAAATTTGGTTTCCCCATCTCTTAGGTGAATCTGATTCGTCAGTGTGCGACTTTTGTCACCTACTCCATCCTAGTAAACGGGGCTCCCACCGGTCCTTTCAATCCGAAGTGTGGAATTCGTCACAGGGATCCTTTGTCACCTTTTCTTTTTATTCTATGCTCCGAGATTTTGTCTATGGGTTTAGTTGATGTGGCATAAAATAAGAAAATCTTTGGCATCAAGGCTGGGAGTCAATCACAACCAATCACTCACTTAGTGTACGATGTCTATTTGTTTGTAAGTCTTTGTCGAGATGTAGCCTCACAGATAGCAGCGGTTAGGCAGGTGTTGGCGTCTTACTGTTCAATGTCTAGACAACTTTTTAACTATGATAAGTCTAGTCTGCTGACGAGCCTGAATGCCTCTTTAGAGACTAGAAGTCTTATTCTACGTCAGTTTGATCTTTTAGAGAAACATGACTTTGGTAAATATCTGGGCGTTAATTTGGACATTGCTACCAATAAAAAAGACATCTTTCATGGACTTCTGCAGAGGGTCCAAGACAAGTGTGCGCACTAGCTGGGTCTCTTGCTCAACAAAGCTGGTCATGCTACGCTTACTAATTCAGTTCTCTCTTTTCTTTTGGTTCACTATATGTCAGTGTATAGATTCCCAGCATCGGTGTGCTCGCAATTAGATCAAATTCTTACAAGATTTTGGTGGTCAGGAGATGCATCTCGGAAATCAATCCATTGGAACTCCTGGTCTGCTTTGTGTCTGCCTAAGCCTTTATGGTTGTTTAGGATTTCACAACTTCAAACTATTAAATCATACTTTATTGACTAAGCAGGTATGGAAAATCTGGCACAGTCCCCATAGTCTCTTGGCTCAGGTACTTCAAGGTAAATACTTTTGGTAGGAAAACTTTCTTCATGCTAGGAACCCTCAGCAAGGTTCATGGTTTGGCGTAGTCTTTTGGTTGGTCAAAGGGTGCTTAAGCAGGGAATTCAGTGGCACATTGGCAATGGTCGCTCAATTTCTATCTGGATGGATTGGTGGCTGCCAAAGGTTCAGTCCGGCCGTTTGTAGCATTTTTACAATGATAATAATGAGAACTAGCACATCACTGACTTATTTTTACCTAATTCGACAGCTGGAATCTTAGCGTCTTATTCCACACCTTTCCCTCCGCAATTATCTATCTCATTTTGAAATTGGAGGTTCGATCATCAGGGTCAACTGATGTGTATTCTTGGCCATTTGCTCGTTCTGGTTCCTGCTCTATTAAAAACGCATATAAGTATTTGAGCACACTGGACCATCTGCAATTGTCAGGGTTTCATGGTTTACATCCCAATGTATGGCGCAAACTGTGTAAACTTCTAATTCTAGAAAAGCTCAAATATTTCCTCTAGAAATTGTTACATCTACGATCACGGTACTCTCTGTTCTTGTGCTAAGAAAATGCCAAATTTCTGATCTATGTTTGCTCTGTTGTCGATGGCCAGAAATGCATCAGCATCTCTTTATGGAATGTAGCTGTGTTCGAGAGATCTCGGTTCAGGTTTTTGTTCATCAGGTATATCTACTGAAACTCCACTCCGAGATTGGTTGGTCGCATACCTCATGAAACTGATCTTTTGAAACAGTTCAGATCTGGACACTATTGTCAGGGTTGCTGCATTACTTTGGAATACATGGCGGGCTAGAAATGCAGTAGTTTCCGGCAGGATAAGTTTTCTTCCATATCCGTTGGAATTCAAACTCAAAAGTTGTTGACTAATATTAGGGCCAGCCCATCTTTCAAGTGATGTCCTCATAAATTTGGTCCTCATCTGCTTCTCTCTAATCAATAGTGTTCATCAGTGCAATACGAGCATTTTCACTACCCACTTATTCCTATTTTCTTCTCCAGCCGTTGCGTGTGCCACTTTCCTCCGAATGTTATATTTTGTACGGTCTCTATTACACAACGAAAGCCTTGGCCTATTAGCACCAGTCCGACTTCAAACATTGCTGTTGATGTTTCTAGTGCTTGTCAGTTTGGTCTCGGTTTGGTATTATTGAATTCTGTGTGGAAGCCAATAGGGGCCCATAGTGATGTCATGTCTGTATCCTCTGAATCATGTGCTACTCAGGAGGCAGTATTAGTTGCTATTGCTTGGATATTGAGTGAGCTTTATTTGCATATTATTGTTCTTCTTTCTCATTCGAAATTAGTTATGCAGATGCAAACACCAAACCTGAACACTGAGTCGCTCCAGGGTGTTTTGTGTAACATATCTAGCTGTAGTAGGGAGGTGCATCCTTTGCACATTACCCAAGGCATGGACAGTGTTTTGCAGTTATCATCAGCCATGGCAACTTTTGCTCTTAGCTCCGAAAAAGGTCAACGACAATAGTGGTTTGAAGACGGGATGAACCTGATTCCTATGCGCGCGATAGAAGCTGGAGTGCCTTCGTGGTGTTTTGCTCTTTACTCAGTTGTTGTTTTATGTTCTCTTTCCTGTGCCTCTTATTAGTTTTACTGTTTGTATAGTGTATAGTGTTCTTGTATCTCCGCAAATCACTTACATTTTGTAATTATTTTCAGTTGGTATATATTTCTTAAATTCTAAAAAAAATGATGAAAACAAAG
Source organism: Escallonia herrerae (assembly GCA_033070095.1). NCBI lineage: Eukaryota > Viridiplantae > Streptophyta > Magnoliopsida > Escalloniales > Escalloniaceae > Escallonia > Escallonia herrerae. The sequence continues at coordinate 161,914 of JAVXUP010001086.1, forward strand.
TGACCCAAAGCAACTCATGCATACGAATAGGGTTGTATACGAACTAAGTTCGAGCCGAACATGGGTATGTTCGAACTCGGTTCGTTTAAATTTTGGTATGTTTGAGCTCGGCTCGAGTTCGTTTAGAGCCAAAACATCAATGTTCGAACTCGGCTCGAGTTCGTGACTATGAAACTCGGGCTCTACTCGTTCAACTCGTTTAACGATACGAGCCGAACACAAGTTCATGAATTCGGCTCGTATTCGTGTTCAACATTTAACCAAATCCCTAAATTTGCTAAAAAATCTCAAATCCTTCATGAAATCAAGCTATAATAATAAAAAAATTGAAATACAAAAGATACAAGAAAGGATGCAAATTCGAGGTTAGGCCCTTGGCTTTGCGGCTTTGCTCCCAGTGGTCAGCAACCCCTCCATAGCTATCGACAGGGGTTTCTATTCCTATCAAAGCAGATTTCGACGACTGGGAGATGTTGTGTTGGCGTAGGAGACATGCGATTACAGCATCAAAGCCGCAATGTCCGTGTGAAAAGAGAGAGAAAGAGAGAGATGTGCGATCAACCAATCTGTGAGGAAGAGAGATACTATGTGTGACGCGATCTACCGATCTATGAGGGGTGTGTGTGTTTGAGATGAAGGAGGCGATGGGAGCAAGTGCAGCATGATCTGTCGATAATGTGTGTTTGAGACAGGTGTGGTGCAATCTGCCGATAGTATGTGTGTGTGAGATGAATGAGGCGGTGGGAGAAGTTCAGATTTAGGTTTTAGTTTATATAGTTGGGGCTTTTGGGTTGTTGGGCTTCATAGGCTGGGCTCTTTAGAAATTGGACTTATGCTTTAATATATAATCACGGGCTTTAACTAATAAGTGGGCGTAGAGTTTTGGTAATTGACTTTAGGGCCTACACATTTAAATTTTAATTATATGGTTTATGTAAATATTATTTATTCAAACACATTATAAATTTATAATTAATTTATTATCTAGACGAATTGTTCGCGAACACGTTTGTGAACATTTTGGAGTGTTCATGTTCGGTTCGTTTATTAAACGAGCTTTAAAAACTTGTTCATGTTCTGTTCGTATAATAGACGAACGAACATGAACAAGTTTTATAGAGAACAAACCACGAGCCGTTCGTGAATGGCTCGGTTCATTTACAGCCCTACATACGAATGTTCGAACACCACATTGATAAGATCATCTCGCTGGACTCCTATTTGATGGACACACTGTGAAGAGCCACCGTCTCAATAGCGATCCCTGATCCGAACGCCCCAGTTGAGCTCCTCTCCAGTGGTCTTGAGCCCATTGTTGGCTGAACCTTCATATTCTCATCTCATCCATCAAGAATAGAATTGCAACACTTGACACTTTTCCTTACTCACTAAGCACGTGCCCTTGGACGTAGTGCCTTAAAGAGACAACTTTTTCTCCAATTGGTCTAATGTTACAGGTCCACCCATTCGAACATCCAAAAAAAGTGAGTTCCAATTGGAAATACCCAAAGGCTTGGGGGCTGTACGTTTACAAAATTTTGTATTCGTTTTTGTAATGATGATGAAAAATATGCCTTTTTTTTTGCATAATTTTATCTTTTTTCGTATTCGTTTTGGGTAATTTTTCAAAACAGTAGTAAAAATTGTGTGTTTTCACCTTTTTCCGAAAAAGGTGAACTCAATGTCAGAAAATTTCTTCTGTGTCAGATTTCTACTCCCTCCCTCTCCCTCTCTCTCTCTCTCTCTCTCTCTCTCTCTCTCTCTCTCTCTCTCCTCTCCCCCCTAGCACCACCATGGCACCACCTCAAAAGACTAGAGTTGCCACTGAACCACCATGGCACCACCTCAAAAGATTTCTGCTCCCTCACTTTCTCTTTTTCCTTATAATCTTTCGATTTTGCTTTGGACTTACCATCTCAGGCAGTCGGGGCTACCTCGGCGGATCAATTTCCACAGCAATCAAAAGTTGATCTTGAAAAGCCAGGTTCGCTCCGCAGTCGGGATGGAAAGCCAGCCACGAGTCGATGGACTCACCATCCACGGCAATCAATTTTCACGGCAATCTTTGGACTCACCATCTTAGGCAACAGGTTCGCTCGGCAGAAAAGCCAGCCATGAATCGATGCAGTAGGGATGGAAGGTCGGGAACGACTCAAACCTCATCTTGGGGCGGCGGTAGATGGGGAAGATTTCTAGAGAGTGGGGGGAGGGTGTGGGGCGGGGTTGGAAAGGGTAGAAAGTGGGGGAGGGTGTGGGTTATGTTGTGTATAATATAAATAATATAAGGATACCATTACAAAAGTGAAAATGATATAAATACATAAATTCGACAGAAAAAGTAACTAAAATTTTTTGTGATAATAATAAAAGTACAAGAATGAATTTTCTATCTGAATACGAAAAATTATGAAAACAAAAACAGAATATGAAAACTGAAAATGAATTACATAAACGTATGGGCCCTTGATTTCCTTTACTAGGATCTTTTCAGTATTATTTGAGATCAGCTTGGGTACCTCCTTGGTAAGCTGGAACGTAAGACCAACCTCACAGAGGTGTCCAGCAAGAGTAGCTTCACTATCCAGGATAATGCTTTGAGCCGTGGAGACCAACTCATGTTGGTGTATTTTAAAAAAAATATTCACTTTTCTTTTCAAGAATGGTTTTGAGAAAAACATTAGAGTTTTGAGTAAAAATCATAAGTGCTTTAGTCTCAAAAATTGCTTAAAATGGTAAGAAAAGGTTTTTTTTTACATACTTAAACTTTTGGAAAGTACTTGTCCCACATTGGCCATTGTAAAGGGCTTTAAGGAGTATATATAAGATGACACTCATTGACTTTATAGTAAGACGTGCTTGAGTCTAAGACTCGCATGCGCAAGGGGGGAATGACAAGTGGATGAGATAACACGTTTATAAGATTTGCGAATGCACTGGAGCAACATTCTGGCCTCTCCCCAAAACTCATATGGGACTATTGCGTGACTATTTATATTACAAAATATAGTTGTTGGACAACAATAATATTCTTCATTACTTCCCAACAGTCACATTTTCTTTTACTACACAAGAGTCATATTTGCAGCATTTAATTCTAAAATGAATTTCAAATTTATTTCTTTGTCACATATTTCTAATAGCTCTTTTTTTTTTCACCTATAAAAAAGGAGACCTCTTCCTAACTATTTCAACACATAACTCAAGCTTGCTATCTTGCTTTCTATATTATGATACACTTAGACATGTGGGCAATTTTGATAAGGTATCCCGTGAAGCTTCTGCGTCATTCGTTTGTACAGAATTGCAACTGAAGTCACACTAAAAGCTAGGTTGTTGTATCTCGGAGGCGACGCATCGATAACTTTGTTGCACCGGTGGTAATCCGAAGGGGCGTGAATCGTCTTAAGACAGATACCTAGAGTATGCCTCAAACAACTATTTTTACACTATTTTTTTTGGAGTTGTTCTTGCCAGTTTCTTGTAACAATTCCAACAACTCAAACAAAAGTTTTTCAACCTCGATCTCCGGATCTGAACCAACAATCACAGCAACGGTGCCATTACCAAACACAGTTGCTCGAATAAGACTATCAAGATACGTGTCACTAGGCCCACAAAAATAGATAGCAATGATCTCGGAGCAAACAATGAGCACACGGGCACTTTTATTGTTCTCGGCTAGGTCTTTGGCTAGCCTGAGAACCACGTATGTAACACCCCAAAAATTCGAAACTTGTTATCACCCCAAACTCTCAGAACGTTAAAACAATCACTACTTAATGACATAAAAACCTCTATTTCAAATAACTAACTATGAAAACCTATGCCAGAGCTTCTAATCATTATAATTCCTCAAATCAATTTAAATCTAACCAACAAGCTAGAGAAGTTTACCCACGTAGGGGTCTTAATGATCAATACTAAAAATTAAATTCACTTCTTTACGCTCGGCTATAATCCGTGCTGGCAACCTCAACCTAATGCTGGCTATCACCTGCAGAAAGGAAGTCAAAGGAGAATGAGCTTTTGAGAGCCCAGTAAGGTCGATCAAAGATTAAAAAAAAAAAAACCATTCAGACGGTTTTATATTTAAGCCAAATAACAACTTTTAAAACGGAGAAACAGAACGATTCAAATGATTTTCTATATACAATCAAATTAAATTTTTAAAAGGGTTTTCAAATTAAACCACAACATTTCAGTATAAACATAGGGATGAGTATCAACTCAATCCCTTAAATCAATAATCATTTCAAAACACTTCAGGTGCAATAAAACATAAACAGGAAATATTGAACATGAGTAGTACGCTGTAGCAAAGCCACCCCAGCAGTGCACGATACGCTTTACATATACATATGTATACTGACTAGTCCATTTAGATACTAGTTTAACCTAACCAACAGACCATCCTTATAACGCAAAAAATGCACCATCCTTATAACTCCCAAATTACTAACTCATGTCAACATTTAGAAGAAATAAATACAGTCAAAAATATTTTATGATGATTGAGTCAATAAACATATAAGTATGAATCAGAATTTCAAACGATCGCTATATGGCTCAAATTAGGGTTTTATGGGCAATATCCAAATATTTTTAAGAAAATTTTATGAAATCGTAGCTCAACAGACTTTGCAGAACAATTGAGATTTAAAACATTTGAATCCAAAATAATGAGTATGGTTCGGAGAGAAAATCCTTACCTCTATTCAAACTAAGCAATGCTACATAACCTCGATCAATAATCTCTGAATAAACCTAGATTTACAATTCATATGTTAGAACAAAATTTATAATACAATACTATAAATCTAATATCAACTACCCACCACGTGCAACTCAAAGCGGTTCCGCACACTGCTAACCTAATCGAGAATCCTGTACGCTCTTTAATCCGTCATGATATTTTAAAATTCATAATAAATTACAATAAAATATTTTTATTGCTTAAAATATTATAAAAATGAAAAATATAAATTTTCTAAAATTTTGAATATTTTTGAATTAAAATAATTTCTTTAAATGTTATAAAAACCCATTATAGCCATAATTATCTCTTAATTAAAATAAAGTCCCATAATTTTTATAACAGCTTCAGAATACCTATAGGAGTTATAGAAATTGAAATCAAAATTTAAAAGACATCAAAACTATTTTTTTAACTTTTTCGTTTTGCAAAAATCAAAGCGATACGGAAATGAAAGCAAATACCCTCTAAAAATTATCAAACTTAAATTGGGACTTATTTATATCAGAAATGCATTATTGTAATTTTTCCAGAACATTTTCATGAGTTTAAAGGCTCCAAAAGATTTTTACAATTCTAAGCTTACAGAAAATATTAAAAATACATGTGATTTCAGAAAATTATAAAACTTTATCGAAATTTTAATGTAGCCTAAGGTACTATACTTTAAACTTTCACATACTAATGTTTGTCATACACTATCCAATGCACGTAACGAACCTAACGCTACCCGTGTACACACACATGCGCACAGTTTACACCCCCTTTCACCGGCTGCTTTGACCCACTTCATCTTGTTCCCAATCATTGTCCACAACCCAAAATTTCCTCACACAAACACACACTTTCACCACACATGCACATAGTGTATACACACACCCACACCCCCATATATATATATATATATATATATATATATATATATATATATATACACACACACACACACCCCTCTCAACTCACAGGTTCACCAACCCTCCATTACCTCCAAAACATAACCACATTGAAATATCACTTCCACATGCCCACTGCCTCACGGCAGTGGGTCTCCCTCTTCCTCCTATTCTTTCTCTTTTTTTATACATCCACTCACATATATGTAACACACACACACACGCACATCACTCTGAACACGGCATAGCAGCTCCCCCTTTCCCTTCTCCCTTTTTCTCCTACATGCACACACCTAAACATACAGGTTCACACAAGGGAAATACCCATTTCCATTTCTTCTTCATCCTTCATTATATACCCAAACACACACAATTCTTACATTGTACACCCTACACCAGATGCCAAAGCCATCTTGTAGGCACCCCTCACGCACATCAACACCCCTCACGGCACTCACAAAACACACAGCTGTTAACATAAAACACACACAGGTCCACACAAACTCAAATACGCACACACCCCCCTAGCTGCCTCGGTAGCTCCATGCACACATAATGCACACACACTAACGCAACCCACACAGCACACAACCTAAACACACACACACGCACGTGTGCACGCGTGCACACACACACACGCACGTGTGCACGCGTGCACACACACACTTCAGGCACATAGCATACTACATGGCTGCACAGCAGCCCACACACACATGCAACACACAAAACTCACACACACTTAAAACACATAGCATGCACACACACCTGAGCACACAACCACATACACGCATGCACTCACAGCTGCTTCGGCAGCTTCAGGCACACACACACACACACAAACACAGGCACACACCTCAATTGCACCCCCTATTTTCCCCTTCATTTCACTACTACACACACGGTTTCACATAAACGCACCATGGCTGCATAGTAACCCCACTTCTATTTTCTCCTTCCACCAACACACACTAAGCACCTATTGTTCACGCACACCATTTATACATACCCACCACTGCAAGAAATACCACTTTTAACGATAGATTTTTTTATCGCTAAAAGTGGTACTCCATCGCAAAAGACTTTTAACGACGGAACAATCGTCATAAAAAATCCGTTGGTGAAAACCCCGTCGCTAAAAGATTAGCGATGGAAATACTGAATCCGTTGGTAAAAATGATACCTTTATTGATGGATTTATTTACTTTTAGCGACATAATATTCCGTCGCTAAAAGTATTTTATGTATTTTTCATTTTTGTATTTTTCTCGATATTTACTTAAAAAAACTTTTAGCGACGAAATAATCCGTCGGTTAAAATAAAAAAATTGATAAACTTTTTTAAAAAAATATTTTCAATACCCAACCCTGCTTCTTTTAATTCAAGTTACACAAACATTCAAATCCACTGAAAAAGCCCCAGATAGCAATTTTTATTTTTCCAAAAAAATAAAACCTACTTTCTGTACATAAATTTAATCAAACAATCCACATTACAATTTAACCCAAATCGTCCTACAAATGTCGCACAACTCCTATATAATACAATCTAAGTATTAAAGTGAATCACAAGGAATCAATTGTAAGTGTTAAGCGAGAGTAGATAAGCCTCAATTAAGTGATAACATGTTGCATCGCTGAACTTCTATTCTTGTAAGTTTCACACTGAAAGAACATCCATAGCTGTGCTTAACTGCTTATGGGCAGTCCACCTGCCAGTAACAAACATGGGAAGAGTTAACAATAAAAAAATATACTTAATATGTAATGCTATCAAGGAAAAAATGCATATCAAACAAATTTCACTTGCAAGATCACTTGAAATCTATAACAGAATTCAGCTCTAAATAAAAGTGAACAGTTGAAAGACAATGTAAATAAGTTCACTACAGGAAATGCTTTAGTTGGTAAAATTAGGGGGAAAATGGAAACTATAATTTAGGACACTTAAGAGAGAGAGAGAGAGACGCAATTGAGCATGGTCATTACGTATAGAATTCCAGAGAACTGCTTAATGGACTTGTTCTTGACGATTTTTTTGAAAGTAATTTTAACAGAATTAAGTATAATTATATATATAGGATTATATATATAGTCGGTGGACTTGTTCTTGATGCACTGATCGACATTACAATATGATCATGTAGACAAGCCTCAAAATTTTATTTCCTAAACCACTACAATTTGCTCTCAAACTCATGAGAGAGTTCTCTGGTCTGTACAATGAGACCCTCATAATATGGTTTTGCGTCTTGAGATCATTAGTAAATGTTTGCGCCTTGAGATCATTAGTAAATGTTTCTGTGACAATTTGCCTCTTGAGAGTCCAGATTTTAGAACTACAAGTGCACTGAAAAAGAAAGCAATATTACATAACTAAGTAATTTTTTTTGTAGATCACAAATTGATTGAATTTCTGTCTGCATGTCCCATGACCATATGTAAATGAAGGGTCCAGGTCCCGTTACTACTATGTTTCAATGAACCGTGACACTCTGAACTCCAATTTCATTGAGCATGTGGATCTGTGGAACTGTGAAGTCCTAAACATAGGACATCATTCTACCATTGCACATGCATGTTTATTAATTAGTCAATGTTCTCAGTTGACACCCTTGAGATACCTTTAAACATTGGTGTATCTATATATTTATGCATGACGGAGAGATCACCGAACTTATTCAAAGCAGCAAACCTAATAACTTTAAAACTCAATCTATCATACCCTAAGAATAGCCTCAGCTATGTGCTTATTGATGCCTTCTCTAGCCTCCTCTATGTGCATATTTATGGTGATTCATTCTATGATGTTATCATTTTAATGAAGAAATCAAACATGCATAAGGTTATTAGCTCTTCAAACCCTCAATTGATACAAAGTACCCACGAATAGAAAAACCCCCATATCTAATCACCAATTTTGCAGATTCTTAAACATCACATAGAATGAACAATCATGCAAGAAGTGTAATACCAATCAAATAACTAGAAAGTAATGAGCAAGTTACTTCTAGGTCTTCCGTCTCCTTGGATTGATTGTCTTGGTCATCTTTGGAAGACGAGATTCAGATCTGGTAGACTATGAGTCCGATGACTTGGGTACGCGATTGAGGTAGGCAGCGGGAGAAGATCCAATCTTGGTGGTTTGCATGTGGTGGTTCAGGTGTTCGACCCCTCTGGTCCATTAGCGACTCTTGTGTTCCATTGACCGTTGCCGTGGCGGCCGCCGCTCGCAGTGGGAGGAGATCCCGGCTTGGGTATTAGTTTTGAAGTTGTTGTTGGGTGAAGGAGGGAAGGGCAGTAGCTGGGTAGGTGGTGTGGGAAGCACGAGGCCGAGATGGGGGAGGAGGCGGAGACTGTGGGTAGAGAGAGAGAGAGAGAGAGCGAGAGCGAGAGAGGGGGAAAGATGTTCGGCAGCTAGAAAGAAGAAGTGGTAGGGTTTTGTTCTTTTAATAGCCTTTAGCGACGGATATTGGCCGTCGCCAAAAATCGATCGTCAAAACCCTTTTTGAATAATTTTGTGAAGCACCAAAAAATTAAAAAAATGAAAAAAAATGAAAATAACATTTAGCGACGGATAATTCTGTCGGTAAAAATTCGTCGCTAAAGACATTTAACGACGGAAAATCCTTTGTTAAATGTCTTTAGCAACAGAATAGCTAGAGCGCTAAGTGAAAATTTTCCTATCACATCATGATTTTATAGAAAAAGATTCCTTTGAATAAGAGCACTTTTGAGTTGCAATCGATACTTAGGAAAAATAAAGTTGCCGGACAAAGTGTAGAGGGTCACTGGCTTTACATTGTTTCAACTGGAACCAGAACTTATGCAGCATTTGAGTTCTGAAAGTTCTTTATAATAACTGAACTTTATACTTTTATTTTTTGAACTTTACACGTACGTGGGTAATTTGATTAGATTAGGTTTGTGTAATTGTTTTAAACGCTACGTTTGAAATTTTCTTTTGAAGGGGATTATTAAGAGGATGTACTCTCTTTAATTGTGGTCTTATAGAGACTATTCTATTATGAATTTAGATTCTCTATATATATATCTAGTGTTACTATTGCTATAGTAGGGTTATTTTTAAGAACGTTGATAGCAGTTATGGCTTTTATTTTAAGGCCGTGACAAGGTTGGGCCCCGTAGTACTTAGAGCCTAAGCAATGATCTAATTGATAAGGTTCTGAAAACCTAAGTTATGATAAGAATCCTATAGTATAGTAAAACTTTTGAAGTTGTCGAATTACGATTTTGCGTTTTGACTCATGTTTTGGGCGGTTATATATAACGTCACAGACGTCTTTTTATTCCAGTTGACTTATAATTATGGGATATGAATTTTGGTGCGAAGTTCAGGCAATGCTTCGCTATTTTTTTGTTTGTATGGAGGTTACGTAGCAAAAGCCTAATGCCTAGACATTGTACGTATTGTGAAATTCGAGGCCGATTTTCTTTTAACTAGAGGAGAATGTAATGCCCTAGATCTCAAATTAGGTTTATGGTGAATTTAAAATTTCTTAAATATTACTGACCATTGCTTGTTTGGTGGAACTCTACCTTTTAGCGTCAGTCAACGATATAAATGGAGATAGGAAAAATATAGAAATAGCATTTACAGTATGCCGGAGCTTATGATTGAAGAGTATTGATATTTTAGATAAAAGTTATCGATGAATTAAATTGTTTCAAATATGTATCAGACAACCTTATATTTTTAGGCCTTTAGTGCAAATACTTTTAAAAATTGCTCGAAATTGTATATGGGGCGATTGTTGGCCGTTTGAATGGATCTAGTTATATATGCGCTTGAGGTGTACGTCGGTGGATATCTAAGATTGGACATGAGCAACGATATAAGTTATTCAAAATTTCAAGGACGAAATTGTTTTAAGGTGGAAGAATGTAATACCCCGTACCCTAATATACTCTTCACAAATTTAAATTGGTATTTTTAGCGACAAATGTATTTTCTTAGCACCGATATAATTCTTAGTGACAATATATTTTTATATATAATTAGCGTGCATTATAAGTCCAATTCTGGGCGTTAAACATTGTAAATATTTTTCTTCAGCTACAATCGTTATACTCTTTTTGTTGATTTTGCTTGCATTGTGGTTGATTATTAATCTTTTAATTAATTTTTTTAGTTGACTTGGGTAGTTCCATATTCAAGGCTCTGTAGGGGTTTGACTGGTTTGTCGAGTGTGCACCTGATGACATCAAGAAGACCATCGAGAGGTACAAGGATGAATTTTGAACTTTTAGTTATGCATATGGGGAATACTAGGGGAGCCGTCTTCTGGCTTGTCGATTGTCGTCTACAGTTCTTAGCCCCAGAGTCAAGTGATCCAAGTAACTCCTTAGAAGTACTCAGTGATCTAGTCTGATAAAGAAAAATAGACCAAGGTTTTAAGGTCGCATTACTTTAGGCATGAGCCAAAGGTTACAACAGACTTCCCCATTACGAATGAGGCCGGTTCATATTACATAGGTCATGAGGATGTCAGGACATTGGCTCCAAACATGGATCTTGCCAATTTTGTTATGGATGCTTACACGGACTTGCTTTGGATTAAAGAGCAGCAACATAACCTTTTGTGTGAGATGAAGAACATGATGTATCCATCTTTGTTCATGTACCTCTTGCTAGAAACATGCATAATTTGACAGAATGGAGAAAGAGGAAAGGGAAGAACACGGGTGCATGGATACCTACACCCATCTTGCTAGGAATGATGAGAACGGATAATCAATGTCACGCTTCGGAGGCGAACATGCTATTCATACCTCATATATATAGTAGCCACTTTTTCTTATTGGTCGTGTATCCTTCGACGAGATCGATCTGCATTTATGATAGCCTGAGGGAGGATGGTCCAGTATTTCTACTGAAGAAGATGTACAAAAAAATACATCAATGAAGTGTTAGTCAACAATTCATTGTTAATATTGATTAAGTCTATTTGAATTCTTGTTGACATTTTCTACTCTATTTTTCCAAACTACTATCCTTGCACTAGCCATGCGGCAGTATTTGGGAGCGTCCATCACGAGCAACTCTACGTTGGATCCTTGGATAGTCAAAATCGTGCAAGACCGGTCAAAGTAATACAATAGTCACGACTGTGGTGTTTATGTACTTAAGCACATAGAATATTTAGCTCGTTTGGAAGACCCCCACCATGACAACTTGGTCTCGGAGGGATGCCTTGATGTTTAGCTATAGGATAGCTTGGGAGCTTAGAAAGGGTGTAGTTAGGGTTCTTCCTTACACTAGGGTTCTTCCTTAATATTATTGATGTACTTGACGTTTTTGAGTATATTAAAGTCTCATCCTTGATGGATTTATATATGAGTCTTTCCCCATTAATCTTGTCATTTCCTATTTTTGGATTGGTTTTGAGAATTGTTGAATAGTTTTGAGAAATATTAAATTGGATTGCATTGAATTGAATTGTCGTGAGGATTGTTGGGTGGATTAGAATGAATCATTATGAGGATTATTGGATAGAATATGTGAAGTTTTGGCACAACAAACAAGCAGGTTGTGTTTGGCATAAAAGGGGGAAGAAAATAGGTTTGCGGGGCCTTTGTGTGACCACTAATTAAAAATTAGTAGCGTTTAGGGAGGTGTGACCGCTACACTTAGTAGCTCTCAGCATCTCCTGACTGCTTCTGTTAGTAGTGGTCAGGAGATACTGGGAACGATCCTTGACCGTTACTAAGTGTAAAGATTAGGGACCACTCTCAGCATCTCCTAACCAATACTATCGGAAGCGGTCAGGGGATGCTCTCATCAATTTTGGCCCACCTATCGCTAGTAACAGAAGCGGTTAGGTTCCCATCTTTTTTTTTCAAGGATTCTGCCCTCTATTTGCACACTTATTGCCCACTTTTTGTAGCTTTGATTACAAAGTTGATTTTTTTGTGAAAATTACAAATTAGAAGGTGATTAAAACCACAAATTACAATTGACCAAAGCTCAAATTACACATTAAAACTTAACAATCAAAGTTCAAATTGAACAATACCAGATATTGGGTACAAGTTCAAATTACACATTACAAACTTAACACTTTACATCATCATCAGTATCCTCCTCATGTAGACCATCAAGTTCGATACCCAACACTTCGTAGTGGTTTCTCTTCACATGCTCAGTCATTTTATTATACAAGGCACACTTTCAAAGTCGTTTTTAACCCGTCGCATTTTCAATTGGACTCTTCATCCTTGTAACTTGCTTTCACCTTTTATTTGAGAAAGAACTGGATCCAAAATATCTTCATTGTTACCTTGAAGACTACCTTTGTCAACACTTGGCACCAATGACCGAAGCTCGAGTGACTCAAGTGGCTGGAGTGCTTCGAGTGGGTGGATGTCTCGGGTGCCAAGTATTGCCACCCTAAACTGTGTCAGATTGGCCTTCTCCCTTGTGGCAACATCAACTAGATATTTGTACCCCTCCATTATTGAAGCAGCAGTCAATGATAGACCATTCATGATGCTGCAAAGGTAATTATATAGTAGTGTCTCAGACTGCTGGAAATCAACTGCAACATATGCCACGTTGGGTATGTGACCATATATTCTGTTGACTTGCTTCGTACACCGATCTAAGATTTACTCCTTCGAAATATCATTGGCATTTTCTAGGCTAAAAAATTTTAGCGCGTGTCGCAAAGTATACCTTTACGCTCAAATAGTTAATGCCTGCAATTAACAAATCTGGTATCCAGACAATACGATATGGTGAAATGTCTTTCGTTCTTCGAAATTGAAGAAGAGCACGGATTGGTAAAAATTGGTACAATGTTCGTGCAACTTCGTCATACTATATTGATTTGACTTTTAAAGTTACTCTTAAAACTATCTAAATATTTCCTTCGTATAGACTTGAAACGCATGAGCTTTCAGAGGTGAAAAAAAATACTATGTCTCTTTATCTGTAAACAATAGCAATGTCGGTTTCTCTTTCTAGAAAAAGTTGATTGTCAAGGGCTTTTTGCATCTCAACTACAAACTCCTTTATAGTTACGGAATTACCTACGTACCCATCAAAGAAGGAATCCAGACATTCGCTTCTCGAGGTCATATTCATTCCAGCAGCTGCCCCAACCCATTGTGTCTTCACTCATATGATACTTTTAACCATTCATGATTGCGGAAAGAGTGGTCATCCATGTACTTGGCCCACCTCTTCTCAAACACGTTGACCATCAAAGATTTCTTAATACAACTATTAAAATCAATCTTGAATATCGGATAATTTTCATACACAATATATAGATGCTTGGGATATTTGTTGCTTATGTGCTAAATGCACAAGCCATGATGAGTATCTGGCAAGACCTCAGCGATTGCGTTTTTCATTGCCAAATCTTAGTTGGTGATGATGGTTTTTGGGGGAGTATGATACATTACTTCACACCACATTTCAATTATCCACGTAGATGACTCCTCCATCTCATCCCTAAGCAGAGCAAAGCCAAAAAAAATTGATTGGTAGTTGTGGTTCACTCCACTAAATGGAGCAAAAGGCATAGCATACATATTTGTAAGATATGTGGTGTCAAACATCACAACATCGCCAAAGTTTTAGTAAGCATTCCTAGAAGGAGCATCCACTCAAAATATAGTACTAATGCGGTTCTCATCATCTAGTTGGATACTATAGAAAACCCAGAATTCTTGCTTTGAAGGCTCTTGAAGAAATCAAATTTGCTTGAGAATCACTCACACCAAAAGCCTCTCTCCCTTGAGCATGAAGTTCATTTCGAAGGTCTACCTCGTTGAAACTCAATTTGTCAACTCCCCCAACCTGGCTTGAAAAAACCCTCATCATTCTGTAGGTGGTATCTTAGCCTTATCCATTGTAAATATCAATTGTTTATGTGCTGAGCTTATTTGTTGATGGGAATGATTTCGACCAACCTTAATGGGGTCATCAATTTATGATTATAGCTTAACTCGACTCTCATCACAATTAATGATTTTCTTTTTTTTTTTGGTCTAGTTGCATACAGATGTGTCTTACACCCAGTACCCAAATCCTTTTTTTGTCTCTCTGGCCCTTCATCACTAATCCGAACCACCAGAGGCATATGTGGTGCTCCTCTATGATACTTAAGTAATCGGAAATAAATTTGGTCCATTTTGACGTGTTTTCTAGTCGTCTTATTTCTAAACCACAAAAATCAACATTTTTCCGAATATGCTCTATAGTATGCTTCAACTTCATCCAATGTTTGAAAATTTTTTACCTTTGTAAGGTGGATCAAAATCTTCATCACACTTATTTCCTCCAATTGCATCCATATTTTATGTTGAAAACTACAGTAAATAATTATTATACATGATGTTGTGAATTGAAATGAAATGAAAAGGAAAACTTAATTACTATGTGGTGTTGTTGCTTTCAATTCTCTCCTTCAAGATAATTGCTCCAAATTTGGCTAACTTGCTTCGAGATAATGGAAGTACAAACTTATTAGGTCTTATCGAACATGAGATCTAGCTAGGGATTTGAAGATTATGTTTGTGGAATATTTTTAGTTGAGCTTTTGCTTAGGATTGATGGAGGATTGTAATAGATTTTAATTGGAATGGCTTAGCGTTTATGAAGGATGAAAAAAAGGGTTAGAGAGAGAGAATGAAAGTAAAGGTAGCTGGGAGTAGCTGGGGGCTTGAAGTAGTCTAACCACTACTAAGTGTAGCGGTTAGAATATTAGGAGGCGTGCCTAACCACTTCACTTAGTAGCGGTTAACCGCTGCTAATATGCGCGGTTAGTGGATTTTGAAGGTATCGGGACCGTAGGGGGCATTTTGGGCTAAAACACTAACAAGAATAGCAGTTAGACGGGTATGTATATACATACATACATACATACATACATATATATATATACATATATATATATATATATATATATATATATACATATATATATACATATATATACATATATATATATATACATATATATATATATATATATATATATATATATATATATATATATATATATATATATATATATATATATATATATATATATATATATATATATATATATATAGGGAAAAACGAATATAATGCTAGCCTTAGGCAAATTGCCTAAGGCTAGCGTAAAAAACTACGTAGTTTTGGATTAAAAAAATCTCATCTTTCTTTCCTTTCTCCTTGTTTATCACTCTCTGCCATCTCTTTGCCGCAAGTATACTACAGAACCTACCATTGCCGCTCCCTACGCCACTTTCACAAAATCAACCACTACCTTGCTCGATTGCCATCCTCCATAGCCTAGGCTACCCTCACAAATCACTGCCACATTCCACCCAGTACCCAAGAGAAAAAACCAACCACCATACAGGAACCCAACCACCACCACCTTGCTCGATCCACAACCTCCATCGCCATCCACCCTTTCTCTTTCTGACAAACCTGATTGCGTCTATCTTAATCGCCGAGCCCTGCCCACAGCAAACCGTTTCCACTGCCCACACCATACAGAACCAACATAGTTTTGACAGCCCACGAGCATTGGTATTTCATCAGAATGCAACCCCCTAATAGAAAGAGTCAACCTCTATTGTCGGTGGTAATGGAGCTGGCAATGGCGACTGCCGATGGGCATCATGTATTTTTTATTAAATGCCCGAAAGAAATCGATGTAAAACCCAATTTGTTTTTTGTCATAGTGAAATGAAATTTCAAGGGTTCGAATCAATTAAGTCCCTGTCGAATCATTATGCATTACAATTTAATCAAATCAAACCGTATGATTTTAACAACTCAATTGCATTGATTTGGATTATTGTGAGATGTGGTGGGGAGAGAGCACATACAGTGATCGATTTCCACATGGTGGCAGTGGTTTGAGATGGTGGGTGGCCTTTGATAGTTGTTTGTGAGGGTCATGGAGATTAGCCTACGATGGTGGCTGAAAACTGGCAAGGTGATAGCTAGTGGTTTTGTGATGTGGCAGGGGAAGACAACACCAGAAGTTTTTGTTCCTGTATAGTGACGGTTGTTTTTTATGGTGGGGGTGTTGGGTGGTTCACGGTTGTGATTCTCGAGGGTCGCTCACAATGGAGGCCGGCGATCGAGCGAGGTGAAGTGGGGGCGACAATGGTCGGTTCTATACATGCTGGCGAAAGAGCGAAGGGAGAGAGAGAAAAACAAGGAGAAAGAAAAGAAAGACCAAGTTTTTTTCCTATTCAAAACTACGTAGTTTTGGACGCTAGCCTTAGGCAAGTTGCCTAAGGCTAGCATTATCTTCGCTTTGCCCATATATATATATATATATAAGAGAGAGAGAGAGAGAGAGAGAGACACACACACACACACACACATATACATACACACATATGTATACATATATAGAAATATATACACACCCACACCCCCCCCCCCACACACACACACACACATATATATATATATATATATATATATATATATATATATATAGTGTTTTACGCTTTAAACAAGTGTGGTACACATGCATGGATGCTGAGGTTGACAAGTGGGGGCCATGTCAATTTAATATGCACATTATAATTTTTGTTGTTTTACCATAACAACATTTTTCATTTTTGTCATAGATACATACATTGGTTTATTTGATGTATTATACAGTACAACTCATGTTACCATATTGCCTAATTTTAATGATCTTGGTAAGGTTCTATGATCTTTAATTATGTACCTTGGCACTCTTAAGAAGAGATCCTCGATTCGCCCTGATGCTACAGGCTGCACACTGCAATATTGAGCTAAAACTATTGATTATTATTTATGTTAACACTATCTAATATTGAAACGATTAAGGCATGCACATAAGTTGTTGTTTTTGTACTTGTTTACTTAGCAACTTGTTTACAAGAAAACAAAAGAAAAAGGTCTCACTACCACACACACACACACGTGTGTGTGCGCGTGTGCATGTGTTAACCCTACAGTTATTTAACCTATTATCCGTTTGCATGAGTATGAGGTTGTACCTATTACTTCATGAACTCCATGCATGTTAGACAACATAATCTTCAAATGTTAGTTATCATCAAAATCAAATATAATCCTAGGTTAAATTATCGCAGGGTTAACAATCTCTCCCTTTTTTATGATGACAAACATTGATGCAAATAATATGAAATGTATAAGATAATATACACAATGAAGCATGACAATCTCAATTTCGATCACTATAAAGGGGTCATAAGAAGAATCATGACAATAAGCTCCCCTTATTTTAAGCAATACAGGCTCCCCCTATCTCAAGTAATATGTGCTCATATCATATCCACATCAGTATGAATCAACAATTTTTCTCCCCCTTTGACATCATTAAAAAGATCATGGGTTGTGTGTGTGAAAGTGATCAACATATGTATCCATCCATGGGTAATCAATATAGCCAACAAGGGCATTCAAACAAGAAAGTGCAAGTACATGAATAACCATCAAGAGGTGTACCAAGCACATGTAACCAAATACCACATAAAGAATCGTAGTATGAATCAGATATGCAACAAAATAAGTGTGAATCAAAGTGCTAATTTAAAATATCAACAAAATCAATAATTTTAAAAAGAAAAACAACCGAAGCATGCTATAAGTAGATGAGATAATGCTCAAGCATGTGAAGTGCAACTTACATGTTAATGCACAAGATATATAACAATTTAGTCATTTAGGTGAAGACATGCCAAGTTCTCTTCTAAGAGCGGTAAAACTTTTTGAATCCAATGGTTATATGAAGATATCCGCTAATTGGTGATTTGTGTCCACGAAATCTAGAACGATATCACCTTTTTGCACATGATCACAGATAAAATGGTGTTTTATTTCTATGTGCTTAGTGCGTGAATGTTGGATCGGATTTTTGCTGAAGTTAACAGTACTAAAGTTATCGCATAGGATAGGTATGTGATCATACTTGAGTCCAAAATCCAAAAGGGTTTGTTTTATCCAAAGAATTTGTGTACAACAAGCACCAACCGCCACATATTCAGCTTCGGTGGTAGAAAGTGCAACCGAATTTTGCTTTTTGGAACTCCAAGAAACAAGTGAGTGTCCTAAGGAATTGACAACCGCCACTAGTGCTTTTTCGCTTGGTTTACACCCAGCATAGTCGGCGTCGGGGTAACCAACTAGGTAAAAAAAAGATGTGTTCCTAGGAAACCATAATCCTAAGTCATAAGTGCCTTTAAGATATCGAAGGATTCTCTTAATGGCTACTAAGTGAGATTCCTTAGGACAAGCTTGAAATCCAGCACATAGACAAACACTAAACATTATATTGGTCTACTTGCAGTAAGGTAAAGGAGTGAGCCGATCTTACCTGGATAGCGCTTAATATCAACATCCTTACCCTTTTCATCTTTATCAAGCTTTAATGATAAGCTTATTGGAGTGTCAAATGCATTTGAACCTTCCATGTCAAATCTCTTAAGTAGCTCTTTGGTGTATTTGGCTTGGTTGATAAAGATTCTATCCTTACTTTGTTTGATTTGCAATCCAAGGAAGAAGAATTGAGTTCTCCCATCATGCTCATTTCAAACTCCTTACTCATACAAGAAGTAAACTCTTTGCACAAGGATCCATTAGTAGCACCGAATATAATATCATCAACTTAAATTTGCACCAACAATAAGTCCTTGTCCTTAGATTTTATAAAAAGAGTGGTGCCAAGTTTTCCTCTTGAAAATTTATTTTCTAAAAGAAAAATACTTAGCCATCCATACCAAGATCTAGGAGCTTGTTTTAAACCATAAAGATTTTTGCTAAGCTTGAAAACATGGTCTTGATATTTTTCATGTTCAAAACCGGGAGGTTGAGCCACATATACTTCCTCCAAAATAAAACCATATAAAAAAGCACTCTTGACATCCATTTGATAGAGTTTAAAATCTTTATAACAAGCAAAAGCTAACAACATTCTAATAGATTCAAGTCTAGCCACCGGTGCATAAGTCTCATCAAAATCAATTCCTTCCTCTTGGTTATAACCTTGGGCCACTAATCTAACCTTGTTTCTAACCACGACTCCATATTCATCAAGCTTGTTTCTAAATACCCATTTTGTTTGTGCTTATAATCCTATAATTTTGAGGTTTAGGCACAATGGTCCAAACTTGATTTCTTTCAAATTGAACTAGCTCTTCTTCCATGGCAAGCATCCTAGATTCATGATGTAGAGCTTCAGAGAAGTTCTTGGGTTCAATTTGGGAAAAAAAGCTAAATTAACATGTCGTTGGAGAGAATGTCGAGTTCTTACCCCACTCAAAGGATTACCTAAGATTTGATTACTTGGATGATAAAGCTTGAGAATTGTCTGAGTTTGAAACATCATTGCTTGCTTCCTTGTCTCCCCCTTGAGAACTTGATTATAGCTCCCCTAGAACAATTTTTTGGGGGTTGTCTTTTGGTGTTTCACTTATGTCCAAAGTTCTCATGTCATTATCCATATCATCTACATTAACAATGTTAGTCCTTGGAAGAAAAGGATTAGTCTCATCAAAAGTAATATTTATGGATTCTTCAACAACCAAAATACTTTTATTATAGACTCCATATGCTATACTATTATTAGAGTAACCAAGAAAAATTTCCTCATTGGTTTTTGGAATCAAATTTGCTAAGGTGATCCTTAGAATTTCAAATAAAGCATTTGGATCTAAAGACTCTAAAAAAGCTCACCTTAGGTTTCTTATCATTAAAAAGCTCATAAGGGATTTTAACAATTTTTTCTTTGCAAGATAACTCTATTAAGTACAAAACATGTACAATTGACCGCCTCCACCCAAAAGTACTTAGGTAAACCATATTCGTTAAGTATTGTTCTTGCCGCTTCTTGCACTGACCTATTCTTTCTTTCGGCAATACCATTTTGTTAAGGAGTTATAGGAGCCAAAAAATTATGTGATATAACAATGTCATCACACAAAGCTCTTATTTTTGAATTTTCAAATTCTCTACCTTATCACTTTGAATGTAGGTTTTCAAATATCCCTTTTTGATTTTGCACACGTTTTGCAAATAAAGTGAACACATCTATAAATTCATCTTTGGTAGTAAAAAAGAAAGTACAAGTATAGCGAGAATAGTCATCAATAATAACAAAACAATATGATTTACTACCAAGACTAGTGGTAAGGATTAGTCTAAACAAATCCATATGAAGTAATTGCAAAGGTCTAGAAGTAGATACCATTTTCTTTGGTTTGTGAGACTTTCTTTTGCTTACCCATTTGACAAGCATCACATACTTTGTCTTTCTCAAACTTGATCTTCCGGAGTCCCCTCACAAGTTATTTACTTGAAATATCATTCAAATGCTCCATACATCCGTCCAAGTCTTCGATGCCAAAGCCAAGATGTCTCACTAATAGCACTAAGACACTTAACATCTTGGTTAGCTAAATCATTTAATCATCTCTACTTCCTACCAAAATTATTTCATTATTGTTCATAGATTGTGTAGTGCAACGAGAATCCTCAAAGATTACTCTAAAGCCTTTATCATTAAATTGACTAATACTTACCAAAATATGCTTCAAACCTTTATCATATAACACATTCTCAATAGAAAGTGATTCTTTACCAATAGTACATTTACCTTTGATTTGTCGTTTTGCATTGTCACCAAAAGTTACTTTTCCTCCTTCTTTAAGATCGATCGAGGTGAAAGGAGAGATATTGCCAATCATATGTCTTGAACATCCACTATCAAGAATTCATTTCTTGCTACTAGATTTTCCTTTGAGACATACCTCACATTTTTCATGAAGCACACAGTTGCTTGTTCATTCTTCTCATTGTCTTCATCACTTGATTTATAGTCAATCTATGTTGGAGTATGTTTGGCATTCATTGCTTTTTCCTTCTCCTTGTTCTCTTTCTTAGAGAGTTGTTTCTTTAACTCTTTCCCATACATCTCTTATTTCTTTCTTCTCTTTTTTGTATATGGGACAATCCATCTTCATGTATCTCGGCTTGTGGCATTTGTAACAAAGCTTATCGTCATTGCTAGAATTTTGTTGTCTTCTCCCACCATTCCTTATAAACCTTAAGGACTCTTGAAGTTCTTTGAAATCATTACAACATCCTCTTCGTCAAATTCTTTTTCATCATCATTCGACTCATTGTTTGAAGATGAAGCTTTAAGAGCAGTTGATGTAGGCTTCTTCTTGACGTCCTCTTGATCAAAAGATTTGAGTTGGATTTCATACGTCATTAGTGAACACATCAATTCATCAAGAGGAAAGTTGTTAAGATTCTTCGGTTCTTGGATGGCGGTGATCTTTGCATACCAGTCTCTTGGCAAAGACCTAATCACCTTTCTTACAAGATTATCATTAGTGAATTCCTTACCCAATTGCCTAAATTAGATCATTTGACCTATCTAAATTAGATAAGTTGCCTACCTAAAATAACATAAGTTGACTCCGTACGTAATGACACAATATTCAATTTCCCATGAATCATGGACTAGAATATATGTTTCATGATTCATGGAAATTGTTTGTCCTCCATTACATATAACAGCAAGTCCACTTGTTCCTTGCCTAGTCTGAGACCAAGTTTGTCCTTTTGGTTCATTTTTGTTATGATGTTTATGCTTCTATTTGAATTGTCCATGATTTTTCTTTGCAGCTTTGTAGAACAATTTGAAGCAAACAAAAAAATTTCATTACACGTGCAAATATTTTGTATCTTATTTTGTGAATTATACTCCTCTTGTTGAAAGTGTTTCTTATGCATAAATATTTTTAAAAATTGAAGTAAATCAACATGAGATATTGAATTATACACGAGCATCTAAATTTAATTTGGACAATATAAAGTCAATGATACGTTACTTGGTAACTATATTAAATGTTCAAGTGTTTGCGAGTAAGGTATTGAGAGCAGCAAGTGAAAGAATTGAGGGACAAGAAGATTTTAAATTACAAGAGTCAAAAATAGTTCTTTGAGAATATGCCAACCATTGCAATATAATGTTCTTTAACACTATGTACACCTAAATATTTCTATAATAGGAACCATATGTTTCGATAATGGAGATAAATCAAAACCTCATCTTTTTAGCAAGGCATTTTTTTTTATTTAGCAGTCAAAAGAGTTACATAGGGACATAAAGGAAACAACATAACCAAAAAAATAAAAAAAAATAAAAACCATCCAGATGATATCTCCATCAAGTTGGAAACCAATCACTCCCACCATAACAGAAAAGCTTGCTTAAAAGCCGCTGACTTGAAAATCGAGAAAACAACAGCATAGTTGTTGCTCAACTCGAGTAAAAGGAAGCACCAGCTTGTACAAGATCTAAGCATTCTGGGTGCACTAAATTCCCTTCTCGACCAGCATAATTGGCCAATGCATGGGATAAATTAAAAAACCACTTTGTTCCTTAAGGATATGAATCAAATGCAGAAGGCAATAGCGAGATGCTATATTTGAAAAAAAAGAGGCCGACAAGTTAGATCCACAACATCGTGCTATCTACCATCTGCTGTTAACACAGGGGAAGAATATTAGGAAGGGCATGGCCACACAAGGCATCATCAGCACGAAATGCCCCTTAAGAGGAACCAGTTTTTCTCTAGTCAGCATTCAACACCACTAGTCCAAACCCCACCTAAAAATGAGCCATAGTGAACACCACAGTCGCGACATGAAGTACACAATCCGACAAGAGCTCACACATACCGAAAATATGGATGCCGTGGAGAGTAATACTTGACAATCGTTGCAAAAAAATGGTGTCACGAGGCACCCTGCTAAAGAAAGGCATGGAAGCATTTTGATCACATGAACCAAACTTTTGCTCAAGATGCTCAGAATACGAGACTTTGGTTGGTGACTATTGGATTTAGTGAATTTGGGCTCCTAAGCATACCTTACTGTATTTGGCCAGAGGAAATCATAGCCGCGAAGGGTGTTTTGAACTCATTGGTTATCTTGAACATTGGCAGAAAAGGACACGCACTAGCACTCGTGGTGAGCAAGCTACGGTTGAGGAAATACGTCTTTGAATTCCCAGACATCCACGATAAGTTTCGGGTTTTCCGTAATCGTCAACGGCAGCGCTAGGACCTCACCCATACCTGGACTCTCGGCAAAACAGCACCAATAACTACTGGCTCTTCTTAGCAGTGACACTTCTCCCTCTGCAAATCTGGTGAATAACATGTCTGGTAAGAAAATTAGACCTTGCTTCATCGACACAGGAGCAGTAGATCATGTGTGTTGTGACATAGATCAATTATTAGATCCCGTTATGCATCCTAAAATTCCACCCTTGCAAATCCCTACTCGTGATTCGGTCCGCGTTCATGCAGTAGGGACAGTTAAATTGGATAAGAAACTTCTGCTTAAGAATGTTCTCGAAGTACGAGATATTTAAGGTGTAGTTATCATCAAAATGAGAGTTAGACCAGTTGAAACCATAGGAATTATAATTTCAGAAAAACATCGTGCTCGAGGAGCATTTGGTTGGAATGGGCTTAAACTTTTCAGAGTTTAAAAAAATCGATTTGAAAACATCAAAATGACAGACTAGGATGATGTAAAGATGTCAAAGGGCCGGGCTTGGGCCTGCCCAGCGGACCAAAAGAGAAAAAGGGCAGGGGCCGGGCCAAGAGAGTGGAAATCGGGCCGGGTCGGGCCAGATTAATGGGATACCTAGGCTAGTCCAAGCCTTGGCCCTAGGCCCTATATTTAGGGCCGGGCTTGGGCAGGGCCCGAGCTCAATGTTTTTTTCTTAATTTCTTGTTATTCAATGTAAATACTCTAATTACTCTAATTTCTTATTATTTTGTAAGCAAATTGTAATGTAATAATGAACGTATACATATTACCAAATATATGTGTATACAAGCAAATAAAATAACTAAAATTTCCTAGGCAAGCACGCATATATGTAGTAATATGTGTGTATACAATAAATATTTCTAGCATTCAAATATTCAAACTGATGGAATTAAATTGAAGATAAATTTGTTCATAGGCCCTCCTCCTTTTATCCGGGCTTGGGACCGGCTACTTGTAAATAAATATGCAAAGTTACCTGTTATATATATATATATATATATATATATATATATATATATATATATGAAAAATATCTATCTTGCTTGTAAAACCCTATTATATATATATATATATATATATATATATATATATATATATATATATATATATCTATATTTTGTGAAATAATTTATTTTAAAAGCTTGAGAAAGGAAAATAAAAAGAAATTACCTAATCATCCGCAAGTACTTCAACATCCGAGTCACTGCTCTTCCTATCATCAATCGGTTTATCTTGCTCGCGGTATTTCGCATCAAGATAATCCTTCCAACATACACATAGCTCGAGCGACTCGGGGTTAAGACGACTCCTCCTGTCATCCAAAACCCTCCCGCTCGCTGAAAATGCCGACTCTGAAGCAACCGTGGAGGCTTGCACTGGCAGTACATCCCGTGCAATTTGGGATAAAGTTTTATACATGTTTTGATTTTGTTTCCAAAAATTTAACAAATTAAAATTAACCTGTTCTTGCATTGATAAATCAGAATAATGATCAGTATTTGAATATACACCAATCTCATTAAAAGAGAAAAAGTAGACGAACCTGCCGAATTAGAAGTACCTTCACCTGGTAGTTGTCTTGCTACTAGATGTTCAAAGCCCTTAAGGTATGGCGCATAATACCTCTCAACAGTCGATGATGAAGCTCGCCCGCGCACGTCAGCAGAATTACGATAGAGGTTGAACAGATCCTCAAATTTCTTGCTCACTTTCGCTGTGAGTGCGGTTGTGTCCTCTTGTGTGTAGCACATTAATCTTGATATCTCTTGTATCGAGACGTTCACGCCATGCAACTTTAACCTAGGATCTAAACAAGTAGCCACAGTAAAAATAACAGGCAGTTTCTCCAATATTTATTAAATTTTTATCCATCACTTTTACTATTTCCTTGAAAGGGTCCTATATATCTCCATTTTGTTAACATTGTAGCCATCTTGAGAATTTCTATTACAGCGAGAGGAGAGGTGGGATAGTACGTACCAGACAATAAATTGGTAGACGTGTAGAATACCTCCAAAAATTCAGCTAGGTATGTGGCCATCTGCCATTCCTCTTGAGTTGGCAAGCCGGCTGGGAACATGGTTAGTAGAAAATGCGTATAGACTTCTTTGTATGCCAGAATGTGTAAAAGCATATGGTATGTAGAGTTCCACCTGTGGACCACATCTGTAACTGCTCTCCTGCGAGGCATATTATATTGAACACACAACGTTTTAAATTGTTGTGTTCTCGGACTCGAGCTATTAACATACGCTGTCATACCCCTCATTTTGAGAAGAATATCTCCTGCAGCAGCTAAACCATCTTGAACAATTAAATTAATAATGTGACAAACACAACGAACATGAAATAATTCACCATTAAGTACAGGTTGAAGGGTCTCCTTTAAAGCTGCAACAGCAGCTTTATTATTAGAAGCATTATCAAAACTAACACTCATAATCTTATCCTTTATTTTAAATGTGGTACATGCTTTTAATATAATACTAGCAATGTTCATTCCATCATGCGGAAAAGGAAAAGCTCGAAAGCGATGATTCTCTTGTGCATAACCCAATCTGCATCAATCCAATGGGCCGTCACACAAGCATAACTAACAAAAGTAATCAGAGATTGCCAAATATCAGAAGTAAGACTAACTTTACCGTCAAAATTATCGAAATAATCGATCAAGCGTGCTTTAGCAGCATTATACTGTCGGAGTGCATCGGATCTAGTTGTGTTTCTATGAACCTTTTTGTACAAAGGTTGAACGTATGTGTTCATATATCTAGAGTGCTTAGGATTATCGGCAAAAGAAAAGGCTTGTTCATCATGAATAACAAATTCAGCGAGACCGTCTCTTTGCTCTCGCTGATTATAAACAAATAACTTACCGTCAAAAGATAACTGCGTTTGGGTAGGTTCGACGTGGCCTTGTCGAGGTGCACACTGAGGGTAATGCCTGTTAAGATGTCCATTACCACTACCAGACGAAAATAATTTAGCGCAGTACTTACATCGAGCTTTTCGGATGCCGTCCACCATAACTTCATCAAAATGATTCCAACACTCGGCTTTCTTTTTTTCTTTCCCTTTTGGACTTCTGGCTCATTACCGGAGGCATTGCTCGGCCCTTCTTCATCATGACCGGCATAGGTTAAGATTATGCCACGGAGTAGTAGCTTCGCCAACCGAGCTGCGTCCTTGACTATAATGCGGGGGGTCTTGTGAAGGCGTGTATTCAAAATCTGGAATGTTTTGATTGAACTCCCAATTGGCTTGGGTATCTATCATACAGCCTGTACTCATTCGTCCAGGAACGAATGGTTGTGGTGGTGCTTGGATTGGTGTTTGTGATGGCCGTGGTGCTGGCGCTTGTGCTGGTGGTGGTGTTTGTGATGATGATGATGTTTTTCGTGATGATGATCCACGCTTCAGTTTCTTCAGTAATCCAGCCATATTTGACGCTAAACTTTTTTACTAGATTGAAAAATTAAACTAGTAATAGTAACTAAATACAGGAATAAGAGCAGTAATTACTAATTAGAAATAATAATTAAAAAGAATTAAAGAGTAACTAATGAATAAGAGTAATTAGTAATTCAAAATTGGAGAGAGTTAGTAATTAAAAAGAATTTGGTAATAGTAATTAATAAAAAGAATGCACTAATTACTAATTAGTAAACAAAATAATTAGAGAGTAACAAATGAATGAAAGAAGTAGTTGGAATTAGAATATATGAAAAGTAGTAATTAGTAAGAATACGAATTAGTTAGTAGTAATTAGCAAGAGTAGTAATTGGAGAGGAAAATAGTAGCAAAGCTTGTAGAAATGTAGAATGTTTAGATAAGAGAGAGTAAGAAGATTGGTGTGAAAAATTAGAAAGAAATGGTGTGAATTTATAGATTTTTGAAAGTTCACAAAAGACCAAAATGGCCCCTTAAAACTATCCGTTTATAGTTGTTGGGGAGGGTAAGAGTGTAAAAAATCTCAAAAAAGTTAGAACAATTAAGTTGGACCAAAAAACCCCCAAAACTGATGAGGGGCAATCTGGTAAAAAGGTCCGTTCGCTACACTGTGTAGCGGACGATTGGCAGCCAGATCGCGCTTGCAACTTCTCCTATGTTGCTAGCGCTATCAACGGATCAGCTCCCTATATATATATATATATATATATCAACCCTAAATCTGGCCCATATTTAGGCCCTTTATTTGGCCCTAAAGTGGGCTGGCCTCATCAATTTCAAATCAGATTTTCCCCCTTCCCCCCCCCCAACGGCCATATTCCCCATTATCTCCCTAAATTCCACTTTTTCCTCGTTATTCGTGAAAAAAGGGCTCCAGACTTTGCGACCATGTTCAAACAAAGGAGAAGGTTGCTTGAGACCCCGCTGGAGCTAAATGGTGCCAAAGTCTATACGAAGGAGATCTTCATGCTATACCAAGTAGAGCTACGAAAATCAGGACATACAGTATAAACAAGGTGGCAGAAAAGTCTACGCGTGAGTACAAGGTTTATTCGCTCGTGAATGACCTGTCCCTGAGAAGCTGCGTAGAATTTATACGATGAGCCATGACATGTAGAGAGACTCGGTGACATGTGTTTGCAAGAAGTTTGAGTTCCATGACATCCTGTGTAGACACATTCTGCAGTTTTTCACCAGAAGAATATCAGGACAATCCCCGATAAATATGTCCTGCCACGGTGGATGAAAGGTGCAAACAGGTTGCACGGTATCATTGCCTTTCCGGAGTACCTGTATACTGACTTTGAAGAATCAAAGACGTTGTGGTATAATCATCTGGTGACAATGTTCACCTGTTTGTCCGTAAAAGGTGCTGCTACAATGGTCAGATATAAACATCTCCTCGAGGTAGCTCAGCAGCAAGAGCCCATTGTCAACCAGTTGGAAGTAGCTTCACTCAGCAATGCGGTTGACACTGAGCCTACAACGGGCTCAGAAGATGACGAGCTGGGGGAGGAAGACGACAATGATATCCGGCCTTTGGATCCAATTATATCGCAAACGAAAGCCCGCAAGAGATCTACGCGGATGAAGAGCTCTATTAAACAAGCAACTCAACCTGAAAAGCTGAGAAGGTGTGCATTGTGCAAAAAAATGACCGACCATGACAAGCAGAACCATTACAAGGCACTGGGGATAAGTCCAGGGGGTTTGCAAGATGAGGAAGAAGATGACGCCGAAGATGAGGAAGAAGAAGCTGCAGTGGACCTTTAGCCTAATGAATTTTTCTTGTAATAATCTTTCATAAGCCATCAAGTCTGTTTGACTTTTGTAATAATTTTTTTGTAATTTTGTTTAATAATCTTTTGAGAGCCTGTAATGTGTTTTCTAATACTCCTTATCAAATCTAAGTTTCTCTTTTTTTTGTTTGTTCTGTTTTGTCCGCTACATTATGTAGCGGACGGCGCAGCAGAATCTCTAAACTCTTACACTTAGAAATTTTCCTTGGAAAATTTTTGGGTCTATGAACGTCCGCTACATTATGTAGCAGACAACGCAGTAGAATTTCTAAACTCCAACACTTAAAAAAATTTTTATTTTCTACACGTCTGCTACAGTGTGTGGTGGACAGCGCAACAGTGACTCTAAACTTCAAAACTTAGAAAAATTTTGGGTCAATGAATCTTCAAACTCCAACCCTTAGAAAAAAATATATTTTCTACACGTTTGCTACATTGTGTAGCGGACGACAAAACAGAATCTCCAAACTCCAACACTTAGAAAAAAAAATTGTTTTCTACACGTCCACTACACTGTGTGGTGGACGGCGCAACAGTGACTCTGAACTTCAACACTTAGAAAATTTTTGTTTTTTACACGTCCAAACTCCGACACTTAGAAAAAATTTTGTTTTCTACACGTCCGTTACACTGTGTGGCGGACGGCACAGCAGTGACTCTGAACTTCAACACTTGGAAAATTTTTGGGTTTATGAATCTCCAAACTCCAACACTTAGAAAAAAATTTGTTTTCTACACGTCCGCTACATTGTGTAGCGAATGGCAAAACAGAATCTCCAAACTCCAACACTTAGAAAAAATTTTGTTTTCTACACGTCTGCTACATTGTGTAGCGGACAGTGTAGCAGAATCTCCAAACTCTAATACTTGAAAAAAAATTTGTTTTCTACATGTCCGCTACACTGTGTGGCGGACGGCGTAGCAGTGACTCTGAACTTCAACACTTCGAAAATTTTTGGGTCTATGAATCTCCAAACTCCAACACTTAAAATTCTTTTTGTTTCTACACGTCCGCTACACTGTGTAGCGGACGTGTCACCAAAACCAATTTATAAGACTTACCCCCATTTTGTTTCCCACCATTCAATCATTCTCAATGAGAGCAAAAAAAACACACAAATATTGCTATCTCAAAGCAAATCTAATCAAATCAACACAAATCAAATGTCAACTGATTTTAACACAAATCAGTCAAATCAATCATCTTCAACACAACTTAACTGATCTCAACACAAATCAAATCAAACCAATGAAATCAATGACAGCTTTCATAAAAATAATCAAGATTTATTAAAAAAATTTATTTGAATGTTATAATGTCAACCGGGGTCCTCATCTTCAGCCGGATTCTCGACCTTAAACGGATTTTCAATAAACCTAACCACTCTAGGCCGGCCTTTCATAATTTTCAAAGCTATCATATATCTAAAGCCTTCTACGCGTTCTTGGCTCCAGACGGCCGCCTTGAGGCTCTTAGACCGACAAATGTAATCGATGTACATGCAGACGAACCGAGTCTGAAGTATTATGTTGCTTGGGCCTCCTCTTCTTCAATCGGTATTAGAGCTTTGGCCGCCCTGGTACACTTACATCACGGATAGAGTGGACCATGGCACAAAATAGATTCTGCAAGAAACAGAAAGCGACGTAAGACACGGGTTAACAGTTACAATTTGGCAAGTTACAATAAGCATTAAACAACAATCGTAAGATTACCATAGCATCCAACTGGGCTTCGTACATCCGCAACACAAGCATCATGACTGTGTCATTGTGGAGACTGTCGATGACTGATACGATCTTCTCTGTTGGTTCATAGCAAACCAAGTACCAGTGGCTTTCCCCTAAAAATGGGATTAGAAACATGTGGACAACTCTTGCACCCACTGGACTATCCCTAGCATAGGTTAGCGAACGGTCTCCACTAGCTAAACTTTTTCCCCCTTAGCTCAACCCACTCGACTATCCCTGGCATAGGTTAGCGAACGGTCTCCACTGGGTAAACTTTTTCCCCCTTAGCTCAACCCACTAGTGCCATTCAGATACTAGGAGGTTATGAAAAAAATCATCCAACAAAAAAAGTGCGACCAACAAAAAAAGTGCGAATACTCGTTCAGCTGCTCCCGATCCCTTTGCTTCAGAATCTTCATGTAGGTTAAGATGACACCATTGTCTAACCAATCCCTGGAGCCAGCGAGGCCATGTCTGCCCACGAGCAACAGTAATCCATGCCAGTAGGGTGATCTACACTATACGGCGCTTTTTCTCACGGGGGAGGGGGGGCTAACATAACGAGCTTGGATTTGTTCGCATTTATGCGGCTTTAGGGACTTCAATGGATACCCTTTGTGATATTTCCATTGGAGTTTAATCGGGGGATATTGCCCTCTATTGCCCTCCTTCGGGGGGTCGACGGGGGGATAGTGCCCTCCTTCGGGGGGGTGAACCATAGGATATTGCCCTCCTTCAGAGGGGTCGACTGGGGGATTCCCTCGGGGGGGGGGGGGGGGTCAACAGGGGGATATTGCCCTTCGGGGGCGCCAGATGGTCCCGTCCATGGGACAATGGGCAGTGTCTTAGATAGACTGATGTTTCTGAAACCCTAGTCCTGCGTGATTTGACTCTGAGAGAAGGTTAGGGGTTCAAAGTCCCCGAAACAAAGAGAACGAGGGCGCATTGTACTCATCCCACGGCGCTTGATCTTGTCCATGGTATTAACGGTCCCCAATCACCACCCATTCCCGCTATAGAGAGACTACCAACTCCCTGGCTAACCCCTAAAACCTGTCCCGAGGGATTACTGTATCCTTCGTGTACATAAAGAAGCTGCCACCCCGGATAACCCATTCTTGGGCTGACGCCTGAAGGCTGTCCCGATGCTTGGCGCAAAAAATTCCTGCAGCCAAACGCCAACGCATCAGCATGTTGGCGAAGCTCCTCGGCCATTGCATCCACCAGATCCTTCTGCTCACTCAACTTCTGGAAGAAGGTGAGTGAGGCATTAACCTATATCCCAAGAGATAATAAATAAGTAACTCTAAACATACACTTAGAATCATCAAATTCAATTAAAAGCACTTGTTGGGCAACTTACCAGATCCTATGCCATATGCTCATCGATCTAACCCCTAGGGTGCTACTTGTCCCTGCGTTCAAACCTTACTGAGGCTACTCTCCTCCGAGTGATGGGGTAATACCACTCATTGTACTGTTCGATGCTGATCACGGGGTTTGGCTCCGACTCAATGGCCGCCAGTGTGTCATACCAAAAACTCCAAACCTTTATTTTGGCCGCTTGCGAAACCATCCGACACCCGGTGGGTTCCTGTTAACCCTCATATCTAGGGCATCGACTGGCAACCTCTGTAGGCAATCAAAATGGAGCATTGCTCAATCTGGCAGCTGCCACTCTATGACCTTGAAGTGGATCAGGGGTGTGCGCTGCAACCTGGAGAGCGTGAAGAAGAACAACTCTCCCATCCGTCGTGCAAGATGTCCGTACGTGCCCAACGCATTTGGCCCGGAGATAGCGAGTCAAACTCCCTCAATAGTAGGTAATGGCTCTCTTTCTGGCTGTACTCTCAAGCGCACAATCGAGGCCACACATAATCGATTCTGTCCCTATGCCTGGGTGTGCCGGGAGCAAAGTGTTCATAAGACCACACCTGAGGACAAAGACAAATTATATATATTATTGTCAGAATTTATTGTTGATTCAACCAAAAAAACCCGATAACATAATCAATATTTATATGATATACCTGCAATAGTGAGAGACATGCACATATAGCTTTGGAGTCGAACCTCGTTGCCTTGTGCAATGCTCGGTACAGGTACGCAAGAGTTGCTGCACCCCAAGCATAATCCCCAACCTCTCGAAGGTTACCCAACAACTGTAAATATTTGACGCTGACCGTATTCTTCGACATCGTTGGGAATAGAATTGCCCCGATCACCCACAAGAGGAAGGCATGTGTGTACAACACAAGCATCTCATTCATATAGTTTTTTAGCGAAACCTTGTAGGTATCTACCAACCACTTCAATTTGATACCACCAGTGCTAAATTGATCCTCAGGTATCGAAGTAAAGAAATTCCTAGCGGTTCTCTTATTCGTTTCTTCCGACGGAGGAGCTATTACCGGCCGCCCTGTCACCGATAACCCCACCCTAAGATGAACCCTACATCTTCTAAGGTAATTGTCATCTCTTCAAGCGGGAAGTGAAACGTATTCGTTTCACTTCTCCACCTTTCAACAAGGGCACCTATTAAGTGTCGGCCAAGGTGTTGAAAGATCTGCCCATGCGTGAAAATCTCAAACCCAATTCCAAGCAATAATCTTTTCTGGTATTTGTTCAATTTTCACAATTTGAAATTATCGGATACCTCTACTATGTTGAGAAGTACTCTTTCCTACGACTAAATAAATACAATTTAAGCAAAGCTATCGGTGTAAAATGTTCGTGAAAATAAAAAAGTTGATACCATCCCATATGAGCGTACTGATATGATTTGCTTGGTCGTATAATACGGAGGGATCTTCTGGTCCAAGGTTAAAATTCATTTTTTGCAACTTAAATTATGGAAAAACGAAAGCTTTTATGAAACGCTCGTACAATGCATGATACATATAAGCAAAGCACATGCATAATACATACAACGCTAGCATGTCAATATACATATATATATATATATATATATATATATATATATATATATATATATAGACAAACGCTAGCACATTATCAATACATAATCAAAACCGTGCATAAAACGCAATACTCATCAGAGCTCTAGATTATGACCAAATAAAGGATTGATTTTGTGAACTTACGTCATTCACTCATTACTAGCAGGTGAAGATAAGGCTTCTTCCACAGAAGTGAGCTCATCTAAATTAGTCGGAGTGCACAAAATAATTTTTCCATCAATCTCAAAACAACGACGTATAACTCTTCCTCGTGCACCTCTATGCAATTAAGAATGTTGTTGACCTGATGGTCCTAGTGGTGTGCTCTTACTGTCTAGGATGCTCCCACTTAGTTGAGGGTCACTTATACTATCTTCAGTGACAACCGGATGAGGGACTAATTCCCCACTTTCGTTTGCAGATGGTAAAGTGACTTTAACCTCCTCTAACTCATAGAGGTCAAGATTCTTACTTGTGTCTCCAATGCTAAGAAAATCACTCTTTATGAAATCAACATAATGAGACTCTATTTCAGTCTTTCCACCATCTGGATTTTCACCATACATCACATAACCTTTAGCGTTTTCAGAATACTTCAAGAAAATACTCTTTTTAGCTCTAGGCTCTAGTTTTTCATACTTATTAGAAGAACTGTGAACATAACCTGATGAGCCCCATGGGCGCAAGTTATCCAAATTTGGCTTTTGCCCATTCCAAAACTCATATGGGGTGGATTTGACTGATTCTGAAGGCACTCAATTAAGTATATAGGCTGCAGTCAAAAGAGCATCCCCCTAAAAAGATATTGGGAGGTTAGCTTGCGCCATCATGGACCTAACCATATCTAATAATGTTATATTCCTTCTTTCCAAAATACCATTTTGTTGTGAAGTGTTAGGAATAGTAAGTTGCCTGTGTATCTCTTTTTCCTCACAAAACTTCTTGAAGTGATCGAACAAATATTCGCGTCCTTGGTTAGTGCGAAGAGTTTTTAAACTCTTTTCTTTCTAATTCTCGATCAGTATCTGCTACAAAGCTTTTGAAATAATCCAAAACTTCATAGCGGTGAGATATCAGATACACATAACCATATCGCATATAATCGTCTATCAGTGTAAGGAAATAAGAGGTGTCATGGCGTGCCTTTACACTCATAGGTCCATATATGTCAGAGTGAACTAGCTCAAGTGGCTGAGTTGCACTCACAGCCTTTCCAAAAGGCTTCCTGCATGCTTTACCTGCCAAACAAACCTCACATGTTTGTAGATTGACTTTTGCGAGTGGGCCCAAAAGGATTTCTTGAGCCAAACGAGTCATTATAGCCTATGTGGCCCAGTCTTGCATGCTAGGTGACAGAATCATTCACAATATTATCATTCACCACATAAGAATAAGAGGACTGAGAATCATTTAAATCCAATTGAAAGAGACTATCTATGCAAAAACCATGTCCGAAAAAAACATCATCCAAAAAGATGTCCAACTTATTACCCCTAAAAATAAAGGAAAAACATCAGCGCTTGCCATTTGCATTGCACGAACCCCCTTGCATCTCTTTATTTCCCCTTCTTTTGGTGCAGAAGTGCTGGCCTCACCTTTCTTACTTTGTCTTCCACACTTTTCATTTGCATTGCTATCCCCCTTGGGTGACATAAGTATGAGTCTTGTCAGCATCTCGAGTCTCAGCCTTAAGGATGACATGCTGTGAAACATCAGAAAAGTTCTTGATGTTTTCACTATATGTCAATATATGTTTAATATTGGCCCATGAGGTAGGAAGGAACCTTACGACAGCTCTGACTTGCTGCTCATCTGTGAGCGCATGGCCAACATCCCTTGGCTTACCGATCATGTTGGAAATCTTCCTAAGATGTTCACTCATGGTATGCTTAGGGTCTTTTGTGTACTCCTAAAACTTGAACACAAGGCTACGTAGTCGCGTAGTTGAGGTTCCACCAAAAGAGAACTTGAGCTGATCCCATAAAGCTTTGTAAGTTGGAAGTTCATCATACTGCCAATTAGATCTTTTTGCAAGCTGCTCAACAAGGTGTAGCGCGCACTACGATCTTTCTGATTCTATTTCTGGTAGGCAGTGTGGTCTTTTAGGAGTTGCCCCTCAGTGGGCACGACCATCTCTTTAGTTAAGTGCTCCTCGAGCTCTTGTTCGTTCAACATGAATTTCATCTTTTTGTACCAAACATCATAATTATCTCCGTTAAGTTTCTCACTCTTAACGAGATTAGCTATGTCATTCTATTCATTACATTAATTTGCGCAAAGAAAAAGACATTAATTATATATCCTTCTATTTATTTCAAAAATTCAAATGAAAAACATTATCTTTCCTCACATCGTGAAATCAAAAATTTGCTAAGCTCGTAATCATCTCCCATGTATGTGAGTTGGGAAAATATTTTCAAGTAATTTTTTATAATAAATTTCATCATCATATAAGCCATAATGTAATAAATCATTCACATGATAATTTAGAACAATATAATTGCACCATACAATAAAGTGTGCAAGACTCCATGGAGCCCTATTAGCATTTTAATAACTTATGCTAAGAAAATTCTAGCTTGAATAATGTGCGTGCGAAATTACATCCCCGTATAAGACTTTCTGGAAATATACATGGAAATAATAGAATATAACATCTTTGAGAATCCTACTACAGACTACTCCAATAAAACAAATGGAGATACCGCACAACACATTATTCTCAAAAGAATTTTCTTAAAACAAAAGTAAACACATAAACACAAGTTTTTTTAGAATGCTAATCTAATATCTATCCATTTAACCTAAAACTAGCATGCTCAAATAACAAGTTAAAGGGTAATTTAATAAATGAATAGGTCACATTCTCCTTCTAAGGAAAATGGACGTGAAGGCCTTGAAATTGGGTTTAAAAGTACGGGCTTACCAAAACCCAACAGTTATACCTTAACAAAAAGCACATTTAAACCATAATACTAATCAAGGCAAATAAATAAAGCAAAATTCAATTATGTCATATAGCTCTCCAAAATATTTATTTATGTCCACGAAGTGCAAAAAATAATATTTACGCATTATTCGTATTTTTGGGACCACAAATTTATCACATAAATACTCCTAAATAGCCAAAAATTGAGAGATAAAATTTCGAAAAATGATAAACAGTAAATTTAACCCTAATAAACCCTCTGGAATTAAAGAAAGATTACGTGTGTATAAAACAATTTTTAAAAACTAATTTCTATAGAAAAATCCATTTAAAAATTAAACAGAATACACACAGAGGGTATACAAGTAAATTTAACCCCATAAGAAAAAATCAGAAGCCAAGACAATGCTCCACGTGCCGGCGGTGAAGAAAAACGACAGAAAAATAGTCCTCACGTGTCTCCACGGGCCGCTGTGCGTGTGGGGCAGCGTCTGGGTTTTTTTTTTTTTTGAACAGGCACGTGTGTAAGGCGCGCGTGGGGGCTCGCACGTGTCCACAGCCTCGGCTGGCGCATGGGCATGCGTGGCGGCTCGTGGGTCAAGGCTGGGTGTGCGTGCGGGGTGTGATTGGCTGCCTTGGCGCGTGATGCGCGTCCTTGGCGCGTAGGGCACATGCTCGTCTTTTTCATTAAAAAACCCTAATTTTCAGCCGCCGTCATGCGCGATGCCAACTTCGGGATGCCATAACTCTCTCGTTTTTAAGCCAAATAATGCGTGCCATATATCATTGGAAAGCTTATGCAATATACATTAACACTATATTAATTGATCATGATAACATTTTAATATCATGGTCCAAATTTGATCCCCAAATTCAAAAAAATCACAGTTTTCTTGAAAAATAAAATCGTGATTTCTTACAAACCATGCATCCAATAATCACAAAATTTTATGAAGATCATCCTCAACCATAGGAGAACAAAACCATATAATTATTTTTCAGAATAACATGCTAACATATTTTGAATTTGTTTTATAATGGGTCTTATTCATGTATTCAGAAAAAAATCACAACATGCACTTAATTTATTCTAGCATGTTAAAGGCGAATCAACAAGTAATCATGCTCTGATACCAATGTTGAATACAATCTAATGCGCTACCATGTAATATGTAGTGGGTTCGAAAACATATCGTATGAAGTCTCTGAAAATTCCGATGATGGATCCTTGTTGTTATGAGCCTCCAACACGGTTGATTTTTTCCGTAGGTACAACAACGGCTACTAGAGTCAAGTTCTTCGTCCACGAACCAAATCCTAGAGCTTAGTGATTGCTTTAGAGAGAGTGCTACAAAGAGAGGGATTGTCTTGTGACTTATTGTCTGTAACTAATGATTTCTTGGAATATCTCTAACCTTTATATAGAGATAGTATTTAGAGACAGATTTTACCTTAAACACTTAGGAGATAAAGATGTATTTATCTCAAACACCTATGAGATAAATATTGTATTTATCTCAAATACTTAGGAGATAAATATCCTCTAAATAACTGTAATTATCCAGACTAACAAATACACATTATCTGTTAGTAGACGGATAATGAGTCCACTGACCCAATTTATTAATAGTGCCTTAGTATGAGAAGTGGAAGAGGTTGAAGCACATCAGCCGTAGAGACATAGGCGGCCAGTGGCTGAGAACATTGGTGAAATAGATATTACCAAGCTAACACATTTCTAAGCTAGGATGCACTGCTTGTGATTTACTTATTCCTAAGCATTGTTTCTCACTGTAATTCAACATTTTTCTGCATAATATTACTCATTCTCACTGTAATTCAAATTTTATACACATGAGATTACTCAATCTCTCTTTAATTAGTAGATCATAGATTTAGAAGCAAGGTGAAAATCTAGAGAAATAAAATAGGGTTGCTAAGAATGCCACGAGTTCTTGTGTCTAACTGAGTGTATAAAAGAGTTGCTAGTGAGGTATGCAGTTTATGTGCATTTCCACACTAAGTATGCATCAAGCATAAAATCCGTTCTTTGTATATGAATGAGGGGTAAGTTGTAAAGCCTTCAGCTAGAAATGTTGCAAATGCTAGTTTTTTCTTGTAAATGAATAGTTTGCAAAACTTGGAACTAAAAACGGCAGATGATTTCATTGGATTTGATTATAGGTAATAATCCTATCATGTGATGATTTCTACTATCTAGATATCATGCCACTGCTGCATGGCATGCTAGGTTACACCATGCTTAAACATATGCTCGCCAGCCAGAGACAAGTTTTAAGCTATCTTGCTGGAATAAATACCCCCACATGAAATGGGTAGGGCAGTGGGACAAAGTTGATAATCGTCAACAAAATCATCTAGGGGTTTATTGGTGTTGTTGTTAGAAATCAGATGGAATCGGAATCACAAATAAAGACTTTGAGGTGCATGATCGCTGTCTTTAAAGCTTTATTTGTCTCCACTCAAAATTGAGTTTGCTGACGGGTTAATGACAAACAATCATCTAAGATACAATAAAGCCTTTTGAAAATATGCAAACAACAAATTCAAAAATTTTCCTTGAAATTCTCTTTGAAGCCGTGTACGTTTTTTGCTATAGCAATTTTACGAAAAAAGGAAAATATTTTTAAGGTTGCAAGCAAGTAATCTGAAAAGAACTAAAAATTTTGTATTTATAAAAAAAATTGGACAGGGTGTGAATTTGGACAGACACAACTGTTGGAAAAAATCAGTTGTAACAGTTAAAAATAACTGTCAGAAATTTATTTGAAATAAATCAAAATTTGAATTTAAATAAATCACACCTTTTCAGTAAAACTATTTTTCCAAAAAATACAAAATATTTTCCAAAAAAAAGTCACATTTTTCGGGATCGCGGCTAAGTGCTATATGCTCCTACACTCGCACACCCGCACGCGAGTAGCATGGGGACTAGCACACTCTAATCTTACTATCAAGTACATTGTAAAAGCACCTTCCCACTTATGAACCTTTTTTGAAACTCATTTTCAAGTAATGTGGGACAAAGGAGTTTGTTTGTTTTCAAACAACTCACAAACCCAACAGTTGCAAGTTGATACTTTTAGGCATGGGTAACTTAATCAATGAGATCAATAAGGAAGGTCTCTATCTCATAACTCGGATAATCAATTTGATCATCTCCAAAAGGTTAGAATCATTGGTTCCTTTAAGCCACAAAAATAGTTGAGAAGAATTGAGAAAAAAAGCCTTGTAATCAAGGTCTCCCACTGGTTAGAAGAATTGGTTACTTTAAACCGTAAAAATGGTTGCGAATATTTAATTTTAGGTAGAAGCTTTTGTAATTGCAAGCCTAGTGAGTATTTCGGCAAAGGCTCCATTATTGAGGTGAATCCTACAACATAATACCGACTCCTGGTGGCTTTTGCAGCAAATGGCTTCGCAAAAGGAAGGAAACAAGAATTATAATCGAAGTTAAGTTCAAGAAGGCACAAGTCAGTCCTTTTTCAAGACTTACTTTTGAAACGTTTTTGGCTAACATCCTAAACATAAGTGCTTTTCAATTCAATTCAATTCCTAATGAAGCATGAGTTAGTGATAGTCCCTTCATAGGTCAACAACAGGTCATGGGTTTCGTAAACCTATGCTTACAACTTTTTCCTCCGAGAGTGAGTTCTTATGTTGAAGGTGAACAAATGTGTGCTTTTACAAGAAATGTTGGCTTCCTTATTACGTCTACAATTTGTGATTTGGCTAGTGCGAGCATGATTGAATTAAAGTCTTGAGTTGTGAAGTTTATTAAGGTGATTCCAAAAGGAGATGAAGACAAAAGATAAAGGGAACCAAAACAAGTAATTTTTTCATTATGGGTGAGGAGAACCGTCTCGGAAAAATTTTCTAAAAATTTTAGGAGACGCCATCTTATTTCATTAGAAAAAAATAGGGAAAAATATGAAAAAGAACTCTAGAAAGGACTCTAAAGTGTCCAAAAAGACGACTAATCTATTGAAAAGGAAAATGGGTTTGGGGACTAAGTTACGCAACGGGAAGGTGTTAGGCACCATCCATGCCGTTTTGGTCTCTATTTCATCTCCACTGATTATTGGCCTTAACAACATGTGACATGCAAATTAGGATAAAGCTCACCTAGTTAATCTTACTATTTTTGGCTTGAACTCGACATCGACAGTCTAATTGTTTACGTATTCGGTTGTACTAATCGGAATCAAAACCGTCGTAGTTTGACTTTGGTCCTATGGGAAGTAACCTACATTTTGGTCCTAGACTTAGACTTAGAAATGGAAAGACTCTTTTGGTTGATAATAGAAATATGATTACGAGAATGAGTGACACTTATTAAATTATTATAATGTAAATTGGTCTAGAAAGCAGTAAATAGTACCTTGAGAATCTTTTGCCTGGTAAAATTGGGAACTTCTTATGATGAATCCACAATGCAAGTGAGTTGCGTATATAGAGAAGTGAAATATGAAGTGCTAAATTCTTCTCGAAGATGATCTACTACTTCTAAGAGAAATGGTATAGAAACTCTACGGAGAAAAAGAAAAAGCTTGTCCCTCAAAACTAACCCAAAGACCCTATTTCTAGAGGTTTGGGTGACATAAATGATAAGGATGACTCTTCCAATCTATGATCTGGTGACAGAGTAGAATATCTGATGAAAATCTAAAACTTGAAAAAGTCAACTAATCTGCCGGTTGGTCAAAAAACGGTTGGTTAAGCCGACCAAATGGCAAGGAACTGGATGGTTTTCGAACTTTAGGACACAATCTACCCCTATTTCTGTAATTATCTCTAAAACACAATTGCGATGAATCAGATTAGGGAATTATCTCCATATTTCAAATAAATCAAGGACTAGTCACATATACCAAGGATAAAACACTACATTTTCAAGTCATCTAATCAATCACAATTTCTTGACCTTAACTTGGGTTAAACCTTAACAAACTAGGCTAGGTATCCAATAGATCGGGCCTCATTAAGTTGGACTAAAATAACTGCATTGGACTAACAGATTACTGGACTGGAGTAACTAAGCTGAATTAAGCAAATAAGGCCTATTAGTTTTTATCAAGGTTGCTACCGAGCCCCTCTGTAAGGGAGCTCGCATGCGATCAAACATCACCATAAATGGACGACACACTTTTTGTAATATAAACACGAAAAAGACCACAAGACTCAAAACAAACTCAAAGACTCACACAGATATGAGGTTAGACCTTTATAAGGCTTCCTACATATTTCTGGAAAAGAATTTGACCAACGTAATTCGAAAGGCGGAGATATCACTTGAAGCTGGGGTGAATAATAACAACGATCAGTCGTCAAGCAATACCAGACCTTATTTGGATCTGAAGCCAATAGTACGACAATTTGTTGGTTAAGGATACTGAGAAATCATGTCTAAGAGCTGAAGCCAACAGTAACAACGATTGGTCGCTCAAACATGAAGGTACATCCATAAGTCAGAGCCAATAGTAATAAGGATTGGTCGTCTAGACGTACTGAATTCTCATGACTAAGAGCCAGAGCCAATAGTATCGATGAATTGTCACTTAGCCATATGGATATACCCCTAGAAATTGGAGCCAATGATAACAATAATTGGCCATCTATGGATAAGAGTGTATCTGGAAGCCAGAGCCAATAGTGATAAAGGTTGGTATTCTAGACACAATGAAGGCTTATGACTAA
This sequence comes from Escallonia herrerae, assembly GCA_033070095.1. Taxonomy (NCBI): domain Eukaryota; kingdom Viridiplantae; phylum Streptophyta; class Magnoliopsida; order Escalloniales; family Escalloniaceae; genus Escallonia; species Escallonia herrerae. The sequence goes on from JAVXUP010001086.1 coordinate 204,253, forward strand.
GAGTTGGAGCCAATAGTAACGACGATTGGTTGTTTAGGCATAAGGTGCATCCTTAGAAGCCATTGCCGACGGTAACAATAATTAGTCGTCTAAGGATACTAAAAAGTAATGTCTAAGAACCGGAGCCAATGGAAACGACAATTGGTCGCTTAGACACTCGAACATATCCCTAGATGCCAGAGCCAATAATAAGGACGGTTGGTCATCTAAAAATATGGAAAAAAAACTGGGACTTAAAAACTCACTGCCTAGTATCAACATAAGGCAAATGAGTAGAAAAGCATGTCTAGAAACCGGAGCCAATAATAACAAAAGATTTGTCGTCTAGACATAAAGAAGGATTATGACTAAGAGTTGGAGCCAATTGTAACGATGATTGGTTTGCTTAGGCATAAGGATGCATCCCTAGAAGCCGAAAGCCAATAATAATGACCGTTAGTTGTCTAGGAATATGAAAAAAACTGGGACTGAATAGAGCGAGGTACACGATGTCCGCGTGTTAACCTGAATTGAGGGTTAGTTCCCTTGAACAAAGATCTGTGTTTGAAATTGAAGACCATATGTGACCTTTATGTACTGACCTTAACTACCCTCGGGCATAGGCCAGACTAGACATGGCTGCACCCAACGAAAGTTTCCTACACACCATCATCTGGAAGGGATCAAGCCGAATGTAGTTTGAACTGTATTTGTAGAAAAGAATATATGTGGCTATAAGTACTGACCTGTATTGGATCCAAATATCCTCATACATATACCCCGAATAAGAGCGAATGACAGGTGAAAGACTGAGATGATACACTGTCTATTCTACTAGAGTCACAAAAAAAATGAGTGCGACTTAAAAACTATGTTTTCCTTTTTTTTTTTGTTTTGTTTTGAAAAACCCTTTTAAAGACTGCAGTCAAGAAGTAAACTCTTACGACATAGACTTAGACGATACAAAGACACTGACCTTGACAGTCGGGATAAGGGAATCACATGGAGCCCCTGGACAAAATGCATACAGAAGGAACTAGCTGTTTAATAGCCATGCAGAAGGAACTAGTTGTTCAATAGACTAACTAGACAAGGACATACATTATCCGGATTGTCAGTAGAAAGGAATCGTAAGGAGCCCCTAGAAGAAATGCATGTAGATGAAACTAACAAATACAATGTACTGACCGAACAAAAACATAAACTATCCTGACTGTCAAAAAAAGGAATCCCAAAGAGCGCCTAGACAAAATGCACATAGACAAAACTAACCGAAACAAGACACTATCTTGAGTATCATGAGAGGGGAATCGCAAAGAGCCCCCAAACGAAATGCTTAAGAATGACCATGTACTAGACTGGATGAAGACATACTTTATTACAACTTTCATGAAAGGGGAATCGTAAGGAACCCTAGACAAAATGCATGTAGACAAATGTTGACTATGCAATGAACCGGAGAAAGGCAAACTACATCACGATTTCGGTAAAAGGGGAACCACGGGGAGCCCCTAAACAAAATGCATGTAGACTAGACAGACCATACAACGCACTAGAGAATGACAAACTCTTCACGGTTATCACGAAAGGGGAATCACAGGAATCCCTAGACGAAATTGCATGTAGATGATGTTGAGCGTGCATTAAACGGGACAGCCAAGGACAAACGCTACCCTAAGCATCGGGAAGAAGAATCGCAAGGAAACTCTACACATTCAGACAACATTGACCATGTAATAAACTAGATAATTAAAGATAAAACTCTATCATGACTATCATGAAAGTGAACTCATAGGGAGCCCCTAAGTAAGAACAAAAATCTATGCAAGGACAGAAACTATCCCGACTGCCGAAAGGAGACTCGTATAAAGCTCCTAGGTAAAGACAAGAAGGACACATAGACAACTAATATCTTGACTTTTGTGAAGGGGAATCCTAGGGAGCCCCATACCAAAATGCATGCAGATGATGTAGGTTATGCAGTAGATTGGGGAAGATTGTTTTTAGAGGGGGATCGTAGAAAGCCCCTAAACAAAAGTGCGTACAGACAAAAACTGGCCATGCAAAGGACAAAAACTATCACCACTATCATAAAAGGGATTGCAGGAGCCCTTAGACTAAAATGTAGGTAGAGAAAACTGACAATGCATTGAGCTAGATGAAGATAGACAATATCATGACAATCGATGAGAAGGACTCACATGGAGCCCCTGACTAAGACAAAATGCTTGCAAAGACAGACACCATCCAAACTGTCATGAAAGGGGGCTCATACACGATGATCCTTTTAGAAAAATGTATGTAGACAAAACTGACCGTGTAATAAATTGGACGAATAAAGACAGACGTTGTCATGACTGTCAATGAAGGTGACTTTACATGAAGCCCCTGAATTAAGATAAAATGCATCCGAAAATAGATGATATCTTAGCCGTCATGAAAGGAGACTTACAGAAGGCTACTAGACTAAAATATGGACAATGTAGTGGAAAAGATGACTTAGGACAAATGACATGTATTATCCTGATTGTCAGGATATGAGATTCACATTGAGCCCCTGTACAAAATGCAATTAGAGTTAATCCTAGTGAAACTATAACAAAAGGGGAATCACATGGAAAAGCCCTTTAAAGACATAAACAAAGAAGAACCTATGACAAAGTTAATATCCTTTCACAGTTCGAGAGCATTCTTAAATTGAAAATCATTCAGGTTGCCCGATATGATAAATCAACCAACTATTTTGAGATTTTTTCGTTCGTGTTTAGAACATAAGGCAACGATGCCCACTCTATTGACATGGCTATCTCTACCCAAGAGGGAAAGACCATTGAAATTTTTTGATCAAAAAAAATTTTAATTCCTTATCACCGAATGTCATTCAAGTTTATGGAGGAAGTTGGTTCTTAACTCTGACAACCCAGTTTGAATCTTTAAAGACTACCATGAAAAACTTGAGCCTGAAAGATGGACACTGAGGGTATAAGGTGTATGAGCTGGGAGGCTCACGTGTCAAGTGTGAGACAGAAAGCTCATAAGGCACGAGATAAGGTCATAATGCTTCTTATATTATCACCAAAATGAGTAATAGAAATATAGCAAACTGCCATTCAGAATAAGGTAGGTTAGATAGGTCATGAAAATCAATTGGTCATCATCAAGTCACAAAGAGGTGAACACGTCAGGTTCGAAAAAAATCATAAGTCAAAAGTCATTCGACAAGCCATAGGGAGGTGAGTATCTCATGTCATAATATATTGAGTTCAGAAAGGTGCATGGACCATTATCTTTTCTTTTTCTTTTTTATCAAATATTTTCATTTTTTTTCTACCTTATAAAATGTAAAAGAGCATGTGTATCTCTTAAATAAGAAAAACCTCAAAAAGGACTTTATATATGGGACACAATGTAAGCCATGGTATGAGCTAAGAAATGAATATAATAAAGCTCAAGAATGCAAACATGAAACCAAAGCCCATAGTGTGTGCCCATGGAGACCGAGGCTAAAAAGTGACTAAACTGCCTGCTTATCCCCAGTGGGAGTCAGACATGGTTCAAATCGGATCTGCTGAATATCAATTTGTCAAACTCAATCAATGACAATTTCATGCACCGCACTTCGACAATTATTCTTCAATCCCATATATTTCCCTTTTCTTTTTCTTCTTTTTCCAATGCTTCTCATCATTTTTTTTTTGAGATAGAACAAAGGATCATCTCGATTTTAATCATCATTTATCTTCAAAACTATGGGTCATACGATGGGACCCTTTCCATGTTGAGTTGACTTTGCATAATACGTAAGACATAGGCACACACAAGGAGACTACCCACCCCAAGGTTAGAAATATAAGCTTCCAAAAAGAAAGGCTACACTATTTAGGCACAAAGGGTTAGCAAGTGGTAAAATTTTAGTATATGGTAATCAGGATGATATGTGGTGGCCAACCGCTGGCCTCCAAACCTACATTATTTTGAGTTCTCTCTATTTTCTCTCCTTTTTTCCATGCCCTTATTTTTTCCTAGACCTCTTTTTCCAGAATTTTCAATCTATCAGGCTTCTTCTTCTTCTTATTCTTCTTCTTCTTCTTCTTCTCTCTCTCTCTCTCTCTCTCTCTCTCTAGATGAATGGTCCAAGCTAGCAGAGGCAGTAAGTGAGCTTTGAACAAAAGAAAGTTTTGACATTGATATGAAACCTCTATCTTTGAGGTTTTGGCTTGTTTATGGTTAATGAGGGGTTAGCCAAGAAAGGAAGTCACGGTCTTCTCTTGATAATTTCTTAAATTCTCACTCGAATTTCTGTGTTCCCACCAAATTCTTCCATTGGGTTTTCTAACATTCAATTTCGAAGAAACTAGAACTCTGATATTTAAGCTTGAAAATACAGAGATCCATACTCCTCAAATGCAAAGAAGAAGTATCAACAAAATAGACCACTGGTCTTAATTTCAACGTTATACTTTGCAACATCCCAAAGTGATTGGTCATGAGTTCAACCGGTATGAAATCGAACAACTCTCTTTTGCTTTGATAATTATCATGCTCTCGATTTGCTAAGGATGGAATCTTACACATTCTGGAAACATAAACTCTATTTGACTCAAAATCTAATTAAAGGAGACTTTTAAGAAAGAGAATATTTTTGACTTTTTATTCATCATCTGCCACATTAGACTAAATTGGCGACCAAAAGTTAAAAAAAAAACATTAACAAAAAATAAGTTTGAAAAAGTAATCTAGAAAATGTTAGGAAAACCATCCAAGGACCGCATCGACATCACACTCAGCTCGGCACTGGGAAAGTCTTTGACCATTGATTTGAGAGCTAAGCAATCTTATCGCATATGAGTTGATCAGGCTAAAAATATGCTTCTCCAAGTCGAGCATAGAAAGATCTAGCGTAGTAAGAGATGTCTCACTTATGCTCATTTGATGTGCTGGTTGAGATTTTGTCTTCGTACTAGGTCTAGCAGAAGGGTTTATTTGTCCTTTTTTAATCAAATCTTGGATGGCATGATGGAGGGCAACACACTTTTTCATGTGATGATTGGCTCTTTAATGAAAATCATAATGAGGATAGGCATCGCGTCTTTCGAGTAAATTAACCAGTGCAAGAATAGGTGGCAACTTAGTAAGTAGACCTCTTTGTAGAAATTGTTTAAAGACTTTTGTAAGCGGGCATTTAAACGGGTATGTCGCCGTGGCTTGGCAATGCCTTTCGGTGACATTACCTGTTGTGGCCTCGTAGTTTTGACGTTATTCACACTAGCTGTCTTTGACAGAGCATTGGTGTTCCGGCCATCGACTAAATATCATCTCGCTTAGTTACTCGGGGTATGGTGCCCTTATTGATAGCATTAGGGATTCCATTAGTGTTTTGAAGGAAAAGTGACAATTTCCAAAAAGATACTCATGGTACACCGGTAGCAAGTTGTTCCTTATCATGTTAACATGTTCTTCTTCCGATAGGCAGTTAACCATTTGAGCGGCCTTATTTCTCCATCGAATTATAAAGGTTGAGATGGACTCCTTAGGTTTCTGTTTGGTAGTCTCGTAGTCTCTTCGAGTAATAACCAAGTTAGTATTGTACTGGAAATGATTGACCACCACGTGTTCCCATATTTACACTCTTAAATCTTGAGGGTGAGGAACCATCGAGCAGTGACTCCCATCAAGGGTCGAGAAAAAAGCTGAACCAATTAATTATGGATCTATGGATCTGTCGTCCCATCGAATTTCTCCATATCCAGCATCTTAAACTTCAGAGGGAGTCTATCCTCCGGGCTCACGATAAGGGTACTGAGGTCCATTGGGTCATCAGTCTTTCTTATCTTAGTCATCTGTGACTCAAGTGTAGACAATTTTTTCTCCCATTTAGTAGATTCATGTTGCCCATCCACTTCGAGTCTTTTTTATCCCTTTCTCTTCAATCTTTGGTTCATATCCAGATTCTTTGTTTGCCCTTTTTGTATGAGGAATCCCACATTCGAGGTGATTTTGGTTTGTTGAGCTGTTAGAGCGGTGATGTTATTTTGAATTTCCTTTTATAGTTCACCAAGGATTTGGATGAGATCATTTGGCTGAGGGAATCATTCGGCCATTGGAATTCACTTAAATTTTCGAACATATCCTAATACCAGAGCTTCGTCGGGTAGGGGAGGCGAATACCTTTACTTTGATGATCTATTTGAAGTTTTGAATATCATACACCATGTTACTGCTCCTAATAGTCCATAATAGAATGGTGTCGCTGAGAGGAAAAATAGGACCTTGCAAAACATGGTAAATACGGGGGGGGGGGGGGGGGTATATTCAACTAACTCCAATCCTATGAGTTATGGAAGAAGAGAAAATTTTCTCTTGGACACCTTAAAGCTGTGGGGGTGTAGGCATTATTTATGATTTGAAAAGACCCAAATTAGGAGAAAAGGAAATTGAATGTGTCTTCATATGCTATGCTCAACATAGCAACGCCTTATAGATTACTAACCACGGAATCAACGGAATCCATTAGCCGAAAAATTATTTTGGAATATAGAGATGCAGAATTCTTTCTTTAAAAAACGAAAAAAAATTAAGCATAGTGCATGAGGATCGAGTTCACCCTACTCTAGAAATGGGGGAACTAAGGAGAAGTAATAGAGAAAGGATAGAAGAATCCTATGGTTCAGAATTCAACAAATTTTTAATTGAGGGAGGTAAAAATGAAGGTGATTACTCTTATATGTATAACGTAGAACATGACCCTTTGACGTACCGAGCAGCCATAACTTCTTGAGATTATGCCATATGGAAAGAAGCTATAAATGATGAACTGGAGTCAATAATGTCGAACCAAACTTGAGTATTGATTGATTTGCCACCAGGGCTTAACGCAATAGACAAAAATGGATCCTTAAGCGGAAGCTTAAGCCTGACGGATCTGTAGATAAATATAAAGCAAGACTTATAGCAAGGGTTTTAAACTAAAGGGAGGGTTTTGACTACTTCGACACCTATGGTTCGGTAGCTAGAATTAGCACTATAAGATTATTATTTGCTTTCTCATCTATTAACAAACTAGTTATACACCAAATGGATGTCAAGACTGCTTTTCTAAATGATGTTTTAGATAAATAGGTGTACATGGAACAACCAGAAGGTTTTGTACTAAAGGGTCAACAAACAAAGGTTTGTAAGCTTATCAAATCTTTATATGGCCTAAAATACGCTCCTAAGCAGTGGCATGAACGATTTGACCAAATTGTTATTTCTCATGGATTTGGAATATACAAATGGTATATGTGTGTTTATTCTAAGTTTGACAATGGACATGGTGTGATAATATGTTTGTATGTTGATGATATGTTAATCTTTGGTACTGATTCAAATATTGTGTTGGAAGCCAAGTCATTTCTATCTTCATCATTTGTTATGAAGGATATGGGGGAAGCTAGTGTTATTTTTAGAATGAAAATAATTAGATCTTTGGGTTTTATTTATTTGTCCCAGTCTTATTATATTGAGAAAATATTAAAGAAATGTAATCACAAGAATTTTGCCCCTATTACTACCCCATATAACCCTTATATCAAATTAAGGATAAATGAAGGAAAATGTGTTTCTCAACTAGAGTATTCTAGTGCTATTGGCAGTTTGATGCATGCCATGCAATGTACCCAACCAGATATAGCTTTTGCGGTTGGTGTTCTGAGTAGGTATACTAAAAACCCCGGGCAAGTCCACTGGAATACGATGTTTAGGGTGCTCAAGTACCTTAAGGGCACTATGGACTATTCTTTAACTTGAAAGGATATTCTTGTCGTATTGGAAGGGTACACAAATGCAAACTAGATCACGGACTCAGATGAAACAAAGTCTACGATTTCTTGGATATTTACCATAGGTGGAGGTGCTATTTCTTGGGGTTCCAAGAAGAAAGCTTTGATTTCACATTCTACCATATAGTTCGAGTTTATTGCTTTGGCAATGGCAATTAGGGAGGCATAATGGCTTAGACCTATTAATAGAGATTCCTCTATTGTCTAAGCCAATGCCTGCTATTTCTATATTATGTGGTAATGAGGCGGCATTATCGTGGGCATATAGTAAGGTTTATAATGGAAGTCTAGACATATAAGTCTTAGACTTAACTATGTTAATAAACAACTAATGGAGTTGTTACTATTAGCTATGTGATGTCCAAATGTGATTTGGCAGATCCCTTTACGAAAGACCTAGGCAAGGATATAATATGATAAACTTCCAGGAAGATGGGTTTAAAGCTCATGAAATAAGAGAGGTAACATGCACATGGAAACCAACTAGACACTAGAGTAACATTTAGTCTTCTACTTCAATGGAAAAACATGTTGTATTTATAACCAGGGATGCACTAAAAGATGTAGCTTTTAATCTTCATGCCATCTCAAAGTAGTGCATACTTGTCTGAGAATAAGAGGAGGATGAGAGTTACTCTCTAAAATAAATCCATGTCCTTAAAGGAGGGTGCAGGTCATACAAGTGTACCTTATTAGATTTACCTATATAGTGCGGAAGTGAGACCGCTTTTATGAGATTTGAGCTTATCTCTATGACAAATGAAAATACTAAGATGTAGCATAAGGCCATAAATGTGCAGGTATTTGGAAATTTGTTTGGGAAGTTCTCCACAGAGTAATGATGATCAATCACCAAAGATTCTTAGTTCAGGGCCAAGGCTACTCTAAATTCTCATTAACTTCATTGCTATATAGTAAAGGTTCAAGTTGAAAGACACCTTTACCTTAGTAGGGCCTACAAAAGGGATATAGAGAGGCGCATTTTCTAAGTGAGGAAATCTGATAAAATCCAATTTTGAAAAATTGGGGGAAATTGTTGAAAATTTTTAATAATTGGACCCTACCTTACTAAACCTTTCACAACAAGGTTTAATGTCAAAACAGAATATCAATTTCATTGATTGGTTAGAGAGATTCAAAGTTGGGCATTTGATAAGGTTTATAAGGGTCATAATGTGGGCTCCCACATTACTTGGGAAGCAGAAAGGTAAAGGGTAATTAAGTAGCCATGTGATGTACTGTATTGCTCTGAAAACACGAAGTACACATGGCCATGCACTCGCACATGTGCAGTGCACTACTCACATCGGCGTCGCTGTAAAGGCGCTCTTGGCACTTTTAGGCACACTTTGCACTTCGAAAGTGTGCATCGTCACTAGGAGCCCAACCTCAACTTTTTGCGACACATTCAGCCTGTGAACCAGAATGATTGTGACTTTTGGATTGAAACAATGTGACTGCTAGTGAAAGATGCACCTATTCATGGTGTATTTTATTTGAAATATGCACCTGGTCATTGTATCTATTAGATTGTAACTGTTAAATGACACCTACAGAGCCATTAACTGCCGTAGCTGATTGCACCTGTTGGTTATCTACAAATAAGGCCAATGGCTGACTCATCTCCTCTCTCTCTCTCTCTCTATCTCTCTCTCTCGCTTTCAAATTTTTGTCTATTGATTAAAATCTGATGTAATTAGTAGTGCTTGGCCATGGCTGCCTTGGCCTTGCTTGGCGGCCTTGGCATGAAACACCACGAACCAAGGGTTATGTTTGCTCCCATAAATTTGCTTTCTACTTTAGTAGTAGTTTCTCCAAGTGATTATTTTAGAATATTTAGCGACAATTATTATAAGCGATATTATTAAGGACCTTTAGCGATTTTTTTTTTATGATTATAAGTTACGATGATAAAGTTGGTTGTATGTGAATTATAGTACAATGTTTAGTCTTTAGCGACGTAAAACATAAAGTGCAAAAATTTATTTCTTGGAGTCCTTAGCGACGATTAGCGCGAGCAATACTATTAGTGGAAAAAAAAATTCTAGTGACCATCAGATAAGAAATGGTGTTTACAGTGTAATCAAAATTATTTCTATTGATTTCTGATTTGAGGGATTAAGTTAAATCTCTTCCCCTATTGCCATTGAAATAAATTCTGTAAACTGTTTGTATTCTTCTACTGAATTTTGAGCGACCTTACTGAGCTCCAAAAAAATCACCCATTTTCTGTTCCCTTCTGCATGTAATAATCGTCGGTAGAATTTCTTGATTTGTTTGAGCCTGATCATGGAGTTCCTTTAACATTTTTATTATTTGTTTATTTAAGCCCCTACGAGGGAATTAGTGTGTAACTTAATAAAATTAAGTACTTTAATTTGTTCTTTGTATTTAAGGATGATTAGCCAGAATTTGAGTTATTTTAGAGCACTAATATGAATATTATTGGGGTTTCCTTAGTGAAAATGAGATGATTGAGAATCGAGCGATTGATTGGGTAATGCTTTGAAAATTTTAGGGAGTTACAGTTGGTATCTGAGATTAGGTATTAGAATTTTTAGACTCCTAAGCCTAAGATAATTTGTGACTGAGATTGGACTTTGAAAACTTGTATTGGGTTTTTGAAGACTTATTTGAGGTTTTAGCATTGGATTAAGATTTGTGCTAAGCACGCAATAGTAGAAAGATTACTTACCTAAGCATTCTTGTATCTTAAGTATTAATCAAATAAGATGATTGAATGATAAGACTGTAATCTTTTGGTTTCTTTGAGTAGCTCAATCAAATGAAAGCTATAAACAGTAAATGTTGTGATTGCTAATGGATATGAGATACATGTGTGTGTAGAATTAGATTTCTGGGTCTTTTAAGATAATACTTTCAATGTGATGGATTCAGTAATAATTTAAACTGGTTTGGTTTGATATACGAGTGTGCAATGAAAGCATAGTAGTTATTGTTTCAGTATCTGGGTGACGCCTAGGTGCTTTAGAATTGGCTATTCATATTGCCTAAGTGAAAGCGGTATGCTTCGAAGGTTATTTAACATTATTAATTTTGGTGACATGTTAATAAAAAGAAAACGGGCAACATATTTCTCTTTAAGTCATCACATAGTTTTGATTAGTGAACTTCATAGACATAGGATTATTATACTTTTAGTTAGATCTTAGATATTGAGTTATGGTCTTGATAGTCAATGGAATACGGATAAGAAATTGAATTTGATTATGTGTTGAGTAATCACGTGTTTGAAGGATTAAAAAATTATACTGATTTTGAATTAAGTAATGGACCTTTGAGAATTTTCTTGAAGTCCTTTTAGTGACGAAACTTATATTTAATAGTGTTAGTGGCTAATGTGGTTAGATTAGATATTATTAGAAAAGAAAAAAAAAAGATTTCGACGTGGATTATGATTTTAAGTCATATTCTGATTAAATTAGTAATGAGGATTTTAAGTTGTATTACGATCTTAAGTCATTTTAAGTCGTATTCTGATTAAACTAGCAATTACGACTTCATATTATATTAGAATTAGATTAACAAACTATATAAGAAGGGAGAAGACATAAGAGTCTTCATATTCTTTAGAGACAAAAAAGAAAGGGCTAATTACACCTATGTCCCTGAGGTTTGGGAGTAATTACACGAGAGGACACAAAGTTTCAAAATGTAACATACGTGACCAAAAACGTTAAAAAAATAACACTTTTATCCAATCGTCAGTATTCCGTCCAAAAAGTGTAATTTCCTTCATTATGTATTTTGAAAATGGCAATACTACCCCCTCTGCCGCCCCACGCCGCCAGCAGCCCCCCTCCCCCGCTCCACGCCGCCAGCAGCCCCCTGCCCTACCATCCTGCAGAACCACCCCACCACACCGGCAAGCCCCTTGGCAAATCCAAGCTGCCGAGACACCTCCGGCAAGTGCCTTGGCAAACCCACACCGCCAGCAGTCCCCCTCGCCCCACCATCCGGCAGACTTGCCCCACCACACCGGTAAGCCCTTGGTGAGGGAGGGAGGAAGACTGGATGGGAAGGAGACAGATCTGGCCATTGCAAAGACGGCAATCGCACCGGTGGGCGCAATGGTGCAAGCCCATCATGGTGGTGATGGCGTTGCCTTGCTGGTGGTCACGGTGGCGCGTATCTCGAAGGAGGAGGCCGGTGTCGCGACGTAGCTCGGTGATGCTTGCGATCTCGGACTGCGCGGGGTACGGAGGTAGGTCGCGGCGGTGATGGTGGCGACCGGTATGGCGACAGGCAGATTGGGAGTGAGATCGCGATCTTGCGGCGCCGGTGCCTCGCTGGAGGGCCTGCTACTGCGCCGACGGTGATCGGGCCTCCTGACGCTGGGTGGCGCAGATGGATTGCCTCGGGTTTGGTGACGGCATTGACTCGGTTGCTGCAGGGGAAGGGGGTTGTGGGCATGACGGGGTGGGCAGGTGACTGGGAAGGGGGAGGCAGACGGCGTGGGGGCGGGGGTGGGGGCACCGGGGTGTGAGGGGGTGTGGGTGCTGGGTGTGGGGAGAGGAAGAGGCAGACGGCGTGGGGGGGGGTGTGGGTGCTAGGTGTGGGGAGAGGAAGAATAAACAGTAAATTAAGTGGGTAATTTATTTTAAAGTCATGGGCAATCAAGTCTTTTTGTCAAAACCGTTAAGTATTTTTATATTCCGTTTGTCAATGGACATAAGTGTTATATTTTGAAATTTTGTGTCCTCGCGTGTAATTACCCCCAAACCTCAGGGATATAGGTGTAATTAGCCCGAAAAGAAAAGAGTTAATGTATTTTTTTGTGTATTCAAGTAAAAAAGTGGTGATTGATCTAAGATAAAGGGGAGATTTTTTACGTTATGTTCGTTACTTTGAGTTAAGAGTTTTTATGCATTCTTAAATTGATACACGCCAAAATTGTTTATGTCATTGTGAATCAATAAATTGGTCCCGTTTCCATTGGGTTAAGCGTCTTTTTATTGCTCGAGTATATTGTTTGCAAAATGGTTCTCAAAGTACACGTCCTCTCATTCTTAATTCATTGTTTACTTTGTACTTACCTATTCACGAGACCGCTTCTTGAATTTCAGCACCTTGGACGTGTGGTCATCAGGCCACATGTAACCTTCTTGTTGGCCATTTTTCTTTTGAAAATTACATTGTTTTTTGTTTCCTTAGTTCACCATCAAATTTCTTTCGACGATATCTCATATGTCCGATCTCCGGTTGAGCTGATTTTTATCCCGTTGAATTTGTGTTTTTGTTATCTTCAATTTGAGTCTATAATGACTATTTTAGGACTTTGAATAAATATTCACTATATTTATCAAATTACTTTATGGGTGATATTTATTTGAAAGTCATTTTTTATTATAGTAATATATGTGACGTGCCGGCTGCGATATTCGACATGGTATAACCATGATTTATGATGCTTAATAATAAAAATTTTGTATATGTGACACCCACAAATTTTGATAAGTTGTGTTTGATATTCAACTCATGGTTATTTAACCATCTATTGTCACTTTCGTTATTCGTTTGTGAAATTTATTTGAATTATCTAAATTTCTATTTATTGGCTCTACTCGATAACTCATGTTTCGTATTTATTTTGGCCCTCTGTGTGTAAAAACATTTACTGGACAATTTATGCTCACCCTTTTATTTTTCGTTTCCTTCCCTTCCAGGTCAAAAGTAGCACGAAGAGCGAGATATTAGTACAACGGGGGATATGCTTTGGTTTTTGATATTGAGAATAAAACTTATGATTTCTTTAGACGAAATATTGGTTAGTTGATTTATTTTCCTTTAGATTCAGATAATTAGTCTGAGAGATTGTAATAAATTTTGGATTATTTTCAGAGTTAAGATTTTGAGATTCAAATCATTATGTTTGTGGTATTTTAGAGGTTTTACTCTACCATTGTAATTATTACGCTTTGGATATGATTGAGTTTTGGTTAAGGACGAGTTTGGACCCTCGGATTCGGGCGTTATAGTTTTGGACATTGTTAACGTTGTAAATTTTGAGGACGAAATTTTTATAAAATGGGGAGAGTGTAACACCCCGAACCTAGGGTTAGGTTTCCTCTCATAAATTTGCTTTCTACTTTAGTAGTAATATTTCCAAGTGATTATATTAGAATATTTAGCTACAATTATTATGAGCGGTATAATTAAGGACCCTTAGCAACTTTTTTTTTTATGATTATAAATAACGATGATGAAGTTGTTATTTGTGAATTATGGTAATATGTTTATTTCTTTAGTGACATAAAACATAAAATGCGACAATTTATTTCTTGGAGTCCTTAGCGATGATTAGCATGAGCAATGTTATTAGTGAAAAAAAAATCTAGTGACCATTAGTTGCATATTAGAATTGGGTGCAATAGAGAAATACAAGATAGTTTAAGGGGTAGCTTTGAAATTTATAACTACATTCGGATTATTATGTTAACGTAGATATAGATTTATATATAAAACAAGGTTGAATATTTAGAGAGAGAGAGAGAATAAGGAGACAACAGTGGAGAGAGGCGCCGGCCGTAATTCTCCTCCAACACCGGTTCTTTTTGTAACTATGTAAAGTTAGGGTTCAATTGTGCAATTTTATAAAAATTATTTATAAGTCATTTTTGTTATGTGCCACCTCCTACTAGCTTGAGAGACTCAGCTATGTTAAATGATTTAATAATAGGTCTTGGGGGATAAGGGAGCCTCCAATGAAAGAAAAAAAAAGGAAGAAGAGAAAGCAGCAAAAGAGAAGTTGGGAGGAACAGAAGAAAAAAAAGAGGGAGAAGAACAAACAGAGCAAGGGAGCTCGGGTGAAAGAAGTGAGGAGAAAAAAATGAGAGGCCATGCATGCAGTTAACTGAGCAACTAGGAAACAGAAAAGAAAGAAAGAAGAAAATAGAGGAGGAGAAGAATAGAAAGCATGAAGAAGAAACAGGGAGATAGAGGGGAAGAATAGAGAGATTTGGGGAAGAATTCCTAAAGGGTAATCTCTTCTTTCTTTGATGTGTTTATCAGTATGTGTTTGTGGGGTTTGTGTGTGCACTTTTAGGCGCTGTGGTGTGTACGTGTGAGCCATAAACGTGGCTCTGTAGGCGTGTGATTTTCTAGAAATTTAATGTCTCGGGTGGGTGATTATGGCCAAGGTTTATGGGAACTTTAGTGTATAAGCTGAAGATAGAGAGCTTGTGAGCTTGTAGGGGATAAGGGGGAGGGAACCATGGCTGGGCAGTGGGTTCTTAGTATGGTTGCAGTGAGTTTGAGTGAGGGGAATGATGGGTGATTGTGTATGTATATTGTGAAATTATGTTGATATGAGATGTTTGGGGAATGATGGAAGTGAATTTATAAGTTTGTGTGTGTTACCGAGGGATAGGAGTGGGTGTCCTGTGTATATATATAAGTGTGTATCTTAGTATGTGTGAGGTCAGGGAGTGTGTTCAGTGTGTGTCCGTGGCCGTGTGAGTGTTCATGTGTGTTTCGAGTGTGTGTGGGTGTGTGATTTATGTGTATAGATGTGTGTTAGTGAGTGTTAGGCGTGATTTAATGTGATTAATTGTGAGTAGGATGTGTTACTGAGCTGTTGGAAGTAGTGTGTGGGGGAAATGGGTCACGGCAGAACAAAGGTGTATGATTTGGATAGTGACTGTTTTTGTCACTAAAAGTTTATTTAGGCAGTGTTTGCACGAATTTCTATAAATATCTAGGGCAAAATTGGACAAAGTGCAAAACTGTAACCCCTAATATTTTTGCCAGAAGTATGCTTTGGAATTTTTTGAGAATTTTCGGTGTCTGTGTAGGGCTCTAAATTGGAGTACCGGTTAAAGAGATTTATCTAATTAATTTGCATATTGAAATAAGTTATTTTAATCTAAATTTTTTAGAAAAACCTTATTTTACTGATATGTTTCATATTCTAAAATTTTGTGCCATTTCGAGGCCGATAGGTATTTTTTGTGAAATTGGTCTTTTAGGGCTCAGTCTGGACACTAGTTCGGAATTTTTGGGCAAAAATTCACAAAATACTTTTTAGGCCAGAAATGATATCCGGATACTTAAATAGCATTTTAAGATATTTTTGGGATTTTTTCGGTGCCAAAAAGTCCTAGGGGCATTTTGATAATTTGCCACCCTAAGGGGGGGTATTTTCTTAATATTACTCATAAAGGGTATTTTTGCTTGAATTGACATACAATAAGGTTATTTGGGTGATTCTACTTATGGGAAGGTCGTTTGGGTGATTTAAGTCCGAGAGGGGCTTTTTGGTCATTTTACACCTCAGGGGGTTTTGGTAATTTTACATACGCGGTGAGGGAGGTTCATTTTGGGAGCATGTGTGAGTCTGTAATAAGTTATAATATTGTGTTGTAGACTATGTTCTGGAGATTTGATCATCCATTTAGGATAAAGCTAAAGACTTCCGATTAGGATAAGCTAGCTGCGGATTCAGGAAAGAGATTCCATCTGAATCCTGGGTAAGGACTTTCGTCTGAACCCTTATTTTGATAACTCTTACTTATAAGTACTCATTTATGGCTAATGCCAAACTCTGAAGTATGTGTTGATATCAGCATGTTATTTCCCTGAAAACCCCAATGTTAAACCTAAATCGATTATTTGAAAATCTTGTGATGCCCGCCTAAATTGCGTGCTGAGAAAATTTGATAATTGTCTGTATCCGTTCTTCAAGATTGTTGTGCTTAAATTCGATAATCACTCGTAATTATTTTTGCTGTTTATCTGTGATTTTTCTTCTGAAAATTTCGAATGCTGACTTATGTCAGTATGATTATTGTTATTCGAATCCAAATTGATTTCGGTGAT
The DNA here is from genome assembly GCA_033070095.1 of Escallonia herrerae. Taxonomy (NCBI): domain Eukaryota; kingdom Viridiplantae; phylum Streptophyta; class Magnoliopsida; order Escalloniales; family Escalloniaceae; genus Escallonia; species Escallonia herrerae. Next base: position 220,890 of record JAVXUP010001086.1, read on the forward strand.
TGAGCTTGATTTTTCTGTGTTGACATGGGTTTCTGTTCTGTGGGAGGGTGAAATAAGGCTGATCTGAATCCTGCATGGAATGTAGGTTTGTACCGAAGTGGACTAGTATTTTGATACATCATGCATGTATACACTCTGTTAGCTTGCCGAAATGGCATTGCAATTACCCCAAGATCAACGTTGATTTTTTATTTTATCTATTTTGTATATTGCCGTGATTGCTACGGTAATGAGTGGAAAATTTTCTCTGAATAATTTGCACTTGGGTTGAAATCCCTTTAGAAATTCAGTGTATTTTGGAAAGAACTTTCTCAGATGATCTGTGTATGTTTTGAAATCCTTTGGAAAACTCTATTGTATTTTGGAAATGATGACTTTGGAAATAATCTTTTATTGATCGTGTTGGAACCCATCGTAAAGATGTTTGTCTATTTTGGTATTTATTTCTGATAAATTTTGATTATTTTGAAAATCATTGAGCTGTTCAGTTCATTGAAGTATTCTGAAAATCTTTGACAGTTGAATTCTTGGAATCCTTTGTAATTCTTTTGTTGGTCCTCGTACTACCTTATTGATATCTTAAAAGCTCATCCTTCATTTGGTTCCCTTTTGCAAGTAATGATAAGCTGTAGCAAGTTCGGGAATGGGTTAGAGTCTGAGTGACATTCCGATGAGCCCATCACAACCGTGCAGTGAGACCCCCACGTGGGTTGGTATTGTTAATTTATTTCTTAGAAATTTGAATTGCGAAGGACTTAAGCTGTAATAATTTAAGCTAAACAACTTGTAATCTAGTATTTTGAGAAATTGGAATTGATGCTGAATTCGATGATTTAGAGTATGTGTCAGATTTGACAGGTTAGATGTGATCCGTTACGTTAACGACCCAAAAGTTCGGGGCGGCAGAGCTCCAGATTTTCTAGGGCGTTACATCAAGGGAGTAAGTAAGAGAGTTAGAAAATCCGGATCAAGTCAGACGCATATGAATAGAAGGAGAATGAAAGAAATTGAGGAAAAATGGTAGGATTTACTCTAAGTGAGTTTTCAAAGAAGTGGAGATGGGCGCGTATACTATTGGATCATTCAAGAGGAGCTTGGAATAGACTGGGTAGTTCTTTTGGTCACGTGTAGCAAGCAATCAGAGTACATGATTCTAGTATCTAGGAAATGCGTAGCATTATTGAAGTGACCTTTTGGATCCATTCTGGTATCTAGGAAATGCGTAGCATTCTGGAAGTGACCTTTTGGATCCACCTAGTGTATATACAACGTGTATGTTATCTATTTTTCGAGAAGTCTCTATTTGCCATAAGTAAATAGCTTTTAGTTAGCTCATTTCAAGAGTAAGGATCGAAACTATTTAGAAAGTTAATACCGAGTTTATAATATCGTAGCATAGATCGTTTCCTGATAAATGATTTTCTCTACTTAGGTTAATTCAAAGGATTTTCTTGTTGAGGTTGGTTTATTAGCTTAACATAGCTTCGGACTGGGACAAGAGATTCCTTGTTGAGGTTGGTTTATTAGCTTAACTATTTGCTTTCAATACCTTGTCTTAAGGCTTAAACGTTTATTTAAAATCCTTATCAATGCACGGTATTTTTTTCTCGTTGAGCATCAGTTTATTCTTTGCATTATCGATGATTACATTCTATATATGGACATGAGTTAGTGTATTGAGGATTTATAAGGATGGTCAGTATCGGGGTTTATATAAGGATGGTCTGTTATTGTAGAAGATGCTAGTACCTTAATAATCTAGCTAGTGTTCATATGCCTATGTAACCATATTATTAGTGAGCACTGCCTGTGCAGCTTTCCTAAGTGTTAACCAACACTGCTTGTGTGGCTTTGCTAAATGTTTTCCCTCAACTGCCTGTGTGGCTTTGCACCCACTCATGTTCAATGTTATTTGCATTGTTTATAATGTAATCGAAATTGTTTTTATTTATTTCTAATTTGAGGGATTAAGATAAATCTCTTCTTCTATTTCCATTGAAATAAATTCTCTAAATTGTTTATATTCTACTACTGAATTTTGAGCGATTTCACTGAACTCTCAAAAGCACACCCCCTTTTGTTCCCTTCTGCAGGTATTAATCGTTAGTTGAATTTCAAGATTTGTTTGAGCCTGATCATGGAGTTCGTATAATATATTTATTATTTGTTTAATTAAGCCCTTGCGAGGGAATTAGTGTGTAACTTAATAAAATTGAGTACTTTAATTTCTTCTTTGTGTTTAAGCATGATTAGCCGAGAATTTGAGTTATTATAGAGCTTTGATATGAATATAGTTGCGGTTTCCGTAGTGGAATTGAGATGACTTGATGATTGAGAATCAATCGATTGATTGACTAACGCTCTAGAAATTCCAGGATGTTACATGGCAACTGAAAGCATATTTGCTGCTACTGTAAGCAGATTATAAAGAAGCAAATATTGTCGTAAGGATGGAGTGCAAAGCATTAAACTCAGGGTGTTTTTCAGTTTTCTCTATTAATGCCTTATTTTCCTACAAAGAGTCCAATCCATGATGTACCTGTCTTGTTTCCACGTTGCATTGACATATATCCATACAAAATCATCTTCTAGCACTTGGTTTTGGGTCCCTGGCAGATGAGCTGTAGGCAGAGGAAATACATCTAAAGATACAACAAAAGTACACTTATTGTAAGAAACACCGAGTTACGAGAAAATAGAAGTACTAACTGAAGATTTACTTATAGATAAGCTAATCACTCAAAGGAATCCACCTAAGAGTAAAATGCATATAATCTTTGCTATATGATACATTAATATGTCAATCTTTTATCCTCCATCATCTTAAGTCTAGAATATTCAATCGTAATCACTGCAGGACTCTCTTTACTGTTTGCTTAGTTTTTTAATTTTTGTTTTGTTTTTTGATTTTTTGCATTTACGGGGTCTAGAATATTCAATCGTAATCCCGTACTTCATATTGGCACCGGAAACACCACTGTTGCTAGCCATCCCACTACTGTCGAGCCCTAGAGGACAGATCACCCACTAAAATTCATCAGAATCATTAGCTCTAATCATCGGCCGAGATTGTCACGTCCATAAGTTTGCCAAACAAGACCGACCCCATCACAGATAGGCCAAACACCATTAGAAAAACCTACCGAAGACCCCCACGGACCACTAACTAAAACCACCTATGCCTGTTCCTCAAACAAAATCAACCTAAAGTAACAAACAAACATGAGGGCAGAAACCTAAAGCTTCAATCACCACCATAAAACCATTCTAGATCAAGGGAAGGGGGAACAACTAGGGGGAAGGGGGAGATAAAAACCCTAGATGAAAATAACCCTGATGTAGACTCTCCAAACCCACGGCCGCACTTCACCCAATAACCCTGAAGGCGAAATTAGTCCCCGCCGTTAACTCCTCGACTCTGTTGTAATGCCTCGAGGACTCCGACAACATACCCCGCAGTAAAACACCAATCCTTCATCAACATTGGAAATGCAAAACCACAGCGGAGCAATAGCAATCATCGATCGAGACAACCACGTGTGACCACCTCATTAAACCCATCAAGAGCCCAAATGAAAAACCCTAACTCAAACAAATATAGACTAATCTACCACGTCACCACCCACCAGGAAAACCGGCGATGGTTACAGAAACAAAATTTGAGAGAGGGAGAGGGTTAGTAGAGTAAACGCTCTTATCGCACTTTGTGTCTCTCTTGGAGGCGTAATCCTTGGCACCTCTCAGAAAATTTTTAAATAAAGTCTTTACTTAGGATTTACATCTCCTCAATAAATGACCGTTACAAGAACTATAAAACTATTGCTCTAAAAGCCTTTAGGCATCCATTATTGTCCATTATAACATGTGTTTTTTTTTTTGGCAAAATTTTATTGAGCCATGATGCCTCATTTTAATATGCAACTTTCCTAGACTTTTGTGGCCCTTTTGTGGCCATTGGTTACACTTTTAAAGACACTGTATTAACCATATTCATTACAAAATAATCTCTGGCTTCTTTGGGGTATTATCTTCAGGTAACAATTGTTATTTCAGTTTGCACAAATTTTGTTCCATTGTCCTATTTACGTTGCTTCTTGTATTATGGCCTCTTAGAGCACATATGTTACAGCTTATTGTCACGTCCTGAGAGAGGCGTGAGCCAGGAACTCACGCTCAAGCTGTGCCACACCTAGACAAGCCAACCCGATAGTCGTCTAAGTCAGCCTTTTTCCCCAAAACTTGTCGGTCCTGTTGGTAAGTACCTCACCAACCAACACTCGTTGCCTCCTTTTTTTGGTGCAGAGTTCCCTTAGTTTCCACGACTCTCACACGCACACACACAATAGGCACGGTTGGACTAAAGAGGAGTTTACTATACAATAAGGTTTTACAAGAGGACCACACACACTCTTGGATCTCTTCTTGGATCACAAAGGTTCACTCCACCACTCTAGGAAAAACTCTCTTGGATGATTATATACAAATGCCTCACCACCTATTTATACTAGTCCACTTCTTAATGGACAACCTAGATCGACTCGATCCTACACCTACCATTACGCTTCCGGAGTGTTCCCAAAACTTCCCTAGGATTCTATACAAGTCTTCAGAACTCTAGAACACTCCAGATGACTCCAACTCTAGAACACTCTAGATGACTCCATACATCTCTATAGAGTTCTAGATAATTGTACCCAAATTTGGACACATTTTAATACACAAGCACTCCATGCCGCCAAAAATCCACCTGATCATCGCCTGCATGGCAATCCAATTGACGCCTGCGTTGCAAAATAACTTATCAAGAACAAGGGACGTGACACTCCCCCACCTGTTCATGTGACATCCTCATCACACTTGCTATTCTTGACAAGTCTTCATGATCTCTACATAGATCCTCAGCCCCATCTGTCGTTCACCATGGCATAGCATGGATCCTTTATCCAACTGCAACACAGTAATTCCCTTACTTGTGGTAGCCTCATCCTTGGACACCAACAAGATCATCCACTCCGGTTGGCCTTCTTTACCTGCCATCATCAGCACCCCGCAATATGTATTGAGAGTAGCACTCGACTTCTCCATGAAGTCCATCCCAAGCTCATCCATGTCTATGTTATTGATGTCGGCCTTTCTCGTCCATCTGTCAATCCTCAAATTGACGTTTTGAAGACTCCTTTGGTCGGTCGCTCCTTGGCATGCATGGCCTTGAACCAACTCCCATCCTTAGTTGGTTTTAGCCCAAGCCACCGAGCAACCCTCAGACTCATGAAGTTGTGGTTAGCCCCAGTATCCACAAGCACTTCTTGAGTCTTCCCAGCAATGTCCACCGTTGCATAGAGCAAGCCCCATCTCTTCTTACTATACTTCCCCTTGGTAGCTTTTTCCTCTGACTTCAACATGATCGCATTGACCATCTGTAATGCCCCCATATGTGCCTCCTATCATTGTTGGAAGAATCCACATTGCTGCCTCTGTGCTTCTCGAGGAACGCAATCATCTTGCCCTTGTGCGGGCAGTCCCTCCCATAATGCGGTCTTACACGATAGAAGCAACCTTCTTTATTCCCCTTACAAGCCTTACTGTCACTAGAGTCACCCCATTTGTGACTTGCCTCATGCTTCTTCTCCCCTTATGATGGCACCGACGTCCCTCGTCCTCACTCTTCTTATAATCGGTTGCCTTAGGCAAGCCACTCTTCGACCTACCGTCTCCCTCACCTTTGGCATGCTTGTGCCTTGGAGAGCCCCTACTTAAAATCTTCCAACCTCTCGGCAATTGCCATGGCAGAAGCCAAGTCGCGCGGTTCCTTCCACCACAACTCCGTCGCAACCCACGGCTGCAACTCGTCAGTAGAGAAGCATAGCAGCTACCTCTCAAACATCTCGGGTGTTAAAGCCGAGTACTCCTTCACGTACTTGCATATGCTTCCCTTTTGCCTCAGCCATCAAAGGTCGATCATCGCCATGTCTTCGACGATCTCGGGATAGACTTGTCTTTTTAGTTCATGCTTAAACTTATCCCACATTTTGACGTTGCACCCATCCATATAGCGGCGTCTTCACCATAATATAGTTGTATCCGTAAGGTATATGACCACCATCTGCACCTTCTCCTTCTCTTCGTCGACGTTGAGGGCTTCAAAGTATCACTCCGAGTGCCAAAAAAAGTTTTTCACCTGCCTTGCCTCCCTTGCTCCATCGTACGATTTTGACTTCGGCACCTTCTTTTGCCTTGGTTACACCGCCATACACCCCTGCCTCGTAGCCCTTGTAAGCTCCCTCTTATAAGCCGCTAGTTCTTCTTGAAGCTTTGTAGCTTGCTCCTCGAGGTCCGTATATCGGTGCATCTCCTTCTTGGTGAAATGGCCGACCCTTGAACAAGTCACCTAGCTCCCCCGCAAACACATTGACTTTCCTCTTTAGCGCAGCTAGTCGATTGTCAACCTCCAAGTCATCTAATCTGTTAAAGATTAGCTCCAAATGCCTTTAGCCCGTTCCTCGTGCGTGCGCACTATCGAACCGCTCCAATCCTTGTGCCCCTTCCTCAGCCTTGGATGGTTCTCCTTGGCAAACTTGTCCCCCGACGTTAGTATCTTGCTCCTTGCTTAGGATCCCACCACCCAAGCTCTGAAACCATTTGTCATGTCCTGAGAGAGTTGTAGGCCTAGAACTCACGCTCAAGCCATGGAGCACCTAGACAAGCCAACCCGATGGTCATCTAAGTTGGCCTTTTTTGCCAAAACTTACTGGTCCCATTGGCAAGTACCTCACCAACACTCGTTGCCTTCTCTCTTTAGTGTGGAGTTCTCTTAGTCTCCGCTACTCACATTCACACACACACACTCTTGGATCACAAAGGTTCACTCCACCACTCTAGGAAGAACTCTCTTGCATTTTTATGTATAAATGCCTCACCACCTATTTATACTGGTCCACTTCTTAGTGGACGGCCTAGATCGACTAGATCCTATGGTTACCATTATGCTTCCGAACTGTTCCCAAAACCTCCCTAGGAGTCTATACAAGTTCTCCTAACTCTAGAGCACTCTAGATAACTCCATACATCTCTATAGAGTTCTAGATAATTCTACCCAAAATTGGACACATTTTGACACACAAGCACTCCATGCCGCCAAAAATCCATCTGATCATCGCATGCATGGCAATCCAGCTGGCACCTACGTTGCAAAATAACTTGTCAAGAACTAGGGATGTGACATTATGCACCAATAACTTTTTCTATGACCCTACATCTTCTTTGTGTAATGTGCTGAAGTTGTGTCCTTGAAGTAATATTTATCTTGGGCAACAAATTAGGACAAAAAAAGGTGTTAGTGAAGTTTGTGCTTCACTCGAAACTTAATTAATAAAAGCAAAGCAACAGTTGACATGAATTATTGATTATTAAAGGTGACGCATTAAACCTTTGTTGATTTCATAGTTATTCAAAAAGGCCCTAATCGTCTTGAACACAACAATCTATTTTGCACCTCATTCCAGCTGTTAGCACATATTTTTATCTAATATCTATGCGGTAAGAAATACATGTATAATTCCTTATAATTGATGCTAAAAAAATGTTGTCATCATGGAAAAAGAAATTGAAACACATATAAGGTGATTCCTGACTTAATCTTTGAATTTTGTTCAGTTATGTGTTGACCGATAGATTTTGATGCTTATTGTCAGAATTTAAGACAAAGAAAGCAAGAACTTGGGGGCATATGTATTAAAAAATGTCCTGGTTAGCATTTGAATATTTATCGAGAGAAAATGCTCCAATCCAAAAAATTTTGCTTCCAGGTGCTTAAACTATGGACTTCTACAAGCTGCTTCTACCATTTAGGTTGCCTAACCAACCTAGCTGCTAATGTAACGCTCCGCTAAATTTCCATAAGGGTTCGATTGGCAAAATGGAATTGGAATTGGAATTGAAATTTTGAATTGCAATTCAATTCCAATTCCTATGGAATTGAATAGAATTTGTAATTCCGTTGATTGGTAAGCACAAAAAATTATATTAAGAATTGAAATTATTAAAGTAAAAAAACAAAAGGTAAATATGCAAAACGGCAATTTCATATTTGTCTTATCAAATCATATCCGGCCGCCCCGCCCCTCCCTGTAACATCCCAAAATTTTCCGGAACATTAACGCTCAGTCGATCAGTTCATTAAGACAGTAATATCCTCTACCTCAAAATATCACAACTGTCAGAGCAACTAAACCATAAAATTTAAATCTTAGTAGACCATTAGAAGTATCAAACTAGGTCTTAAAAATTTAAACAATAATGTTTACCCACGCAGGGGTTCTAATGATGAATACCAAAATCTAATTTCTTCGCTTTCGCTTCCTCGGCTCTAATCCCTATTCAGGTAACCTACCGCTGGCGGTCACCTGCGGAAAGGAAGTCAAAGGAGAGTGAGCTTTCGAGAGCTCAGTAAGGTCGATCAAAGATTTAAAAAAAACAGTAAAACGATTCAGACAAGTTTCATATTTAATCCAAATAACAACTTTTAAGACAGAGAAACAGAACGATTCAAATGATTTTCAATATACAATCAATGATAATTTCAAGATGGTTTTCAAAGAAAACCACATCATTTCAATATAAGCGTAAGGGTGAGTATCAACTCAATCCCATAAATAAATATGATTTCAAAACACTTAAAGTATAATAAAGCATGAATGGATAATATTCAAAACATTTCGTGTGAAATAAAACATAAACAGGAACATTGAACATGAGCAGTACAGAAGCAAAGCCACCCCGACAGTGCTCGATACACTTACATATGCATATGTACACTGACTAGTCCATCTAGGTACTAGTTAAACCCATCAAATAGACCATCCTTATAACGCCAACAATACAGACCATCCTTATGGCTCCCAAGTTACTAACTCATGTCAACATTGAGAAGTAATAAATAGAATTTAAAACATTTTATGATAATTGAATCGATAAAACAGATGAAAATAAACAAATTAAGAATTCCAAATGAACGCTTAAGGTTCAAGTCAGGCTTTCATGGACAATTTCAAGGCAAATGTTTTTATTTCAATCCTAGAAATCAACAATAAATATATTTTGTAAAACTGTTATTATAACCATTTGAAACAGAATAACGAACTGGGGTTCGGAGAGAAATCCTTACCTCTGTCCAAGCTAAGTGATGCTACCAACCTCGATCGGTATTTTCTGAATCAACCTAAATTTATAATTTAATTGTTAGAACAAAATTTATGTCTAATATGCTAGAAACCCTAATATCGACTACCCACCACGTGCTTACTTCTAATCCCGAAATCACGCGACTCGAAACGTATTCCACACACGACCAACGTAGCTAACCGGAAATCTTGCACGCTACTTAACGTGTAACTATGTTCCAAAATTTATAATAAATTTCAATAAAATACTTTTATAGCTGAAAACATTAATAAGAGTCAAAATAGGAATTTTCTGAAATTTTCAATATTTTCGAATTAAAATAATTTCTTTAAATACAATAAAAACCCAATAATAGCCATAATTACTTCCAGTGGCAAAACAAGTCCCATAATTTTTATAAGAACTTTAAAATATATATAAAAATTATAGAAATTGAAATCAGAATTTAAAAGACATAAAAACTATTTCTTTATTTTTCGTTTTGCTAAATTCAATGCGATACTGAAAACGATAACAAATCGATTCCAAAAATCATCAAATTTATACTGAGTCTTTATTATACTATTTAAACACTACTATAATTTTTCCCAGAACATTTTCAGGGTTTAAAGACTCCAAAAGAATTTTCCAAATCTGAAATTATAGAAAATACTATAAATTCATACGATCTCAAAAAATTATAAAATTTTGCCAAGAATTCTAATATGGTCTAACGTATTATACTGTAAATTTTCACATGCTAACGATAAATGTACACTAGTCTATGCATGTGTCAATCCTAACCTTAAGCCATGCTATGCCTACGCAAACATACGCATTTCATCTTCTTCTCTGTCCACTACCCAGTCACTAGTCCATAGTTACTGTTCACACAACTTCCCTTTGCTCCCCACTTTCATCTCATAACCACTACTTGCTCACACATGAAACACCACTCATAACACACACACACCTTCACTCAAACATACATATACACATGTACTATATAAACACACACCTCCGGTCAGAGCTGATTCCCAAATATTTTCAACACATAACTTCATATAAATATCACTTCAACATGCCCACTGCCTCACGGCAGTGGGTCTCCCTCTTCCTCCTATTCTTTTTACACATATATACACACACACTTCACTCCATCTTCTACCCCTTTCTTCCCATAAATTGACTCCACAAACATAAACACATACACAGAGAGCTCATGGCTGCACACATGCAGCTCATGGCTGCACATGAAATACACTCACAATCCACTCAAAACACACAATGCACCATAGTTTTCTCACACTAGGCAGCCCATTTTCAGCTTCTATGTACCATTCCCATCTCAATTTTTTTCCTACCACACACACAGTTGCACACAATTCCCGGCAGCTTTTCACCCTTTTTTTTTTCAACTCACTCAGTCACCATGCACTGATGCATACCCATTTGCACACTACAAGGAATATATATATAACCATTTGCAATGCCCATTGTCGTGAGGCAGTGGGTCTCCTCTTTTTGTTTGTTTGTTTTTTTATTCATTTACTCACTACACACACAGGCACACGTATATAAAACACATGCACTCACCCACAACACACACACACACACACCTGAGCACTCAACCCCCCAAACACACGTACACTTTACTCACTCGCGGTTCACTCAGTCTCGTTCCTTGCGCACACAACACACTACTTTATATCTTACACCCATCTCACGCCCACACACTACTAAATTACACACACATATGCATGGCTGGCAGACATTGAACCCACTGCCTCACGCAGTGGTGTTTCTTTGCTCACTCACACTGCATACACCGACCCATATACAAACATATATTTATAGGTACTCTCCTTTGCCGGGTACACACACACATAGAGTTTACTCACCCACACAAACTCACACACTCGTATACACAAACGTCTGTACCCAGCACCTATGCGTATACGCTACTGCATGAATTACCCACATCTCACTCCCTTTCTCACGCTGCTGTCCCATGCCCAAGCTTCTTTAATTCTCTTGGCAGCCATGGCTCCCATGGCCATTACCCTTCATATTCTTCCATCACCCAATCGCACACACAGTACCCACGGAGACTGCCTTCACGGCAGTTCTCTCTTGCCTCCCCTTAAACTGAAATCTACGAGAGGAATAAATGAGGAAAGCTAAAAGAAAACTTACTAGAATTCTTATTTGATGAAAATTCCTTCGTCCAACTGTGCTCGATCTCTCTCCCAACCATGCGCACAAATTTTTTTCAGGAGAAGGGTTTGGACGGCTGCTCTCACAATAAGCTCTATATATATATATATATATATATATATATATATATATATATATATATATATATATATATATATATATATATATATATATATATATATATATATATATATATATACCCTAAATGGAAGTTTACCAAAAAATCCCTTAAAGTTTTGATAGTCATTCAAAGTTTACCTGATTTTTATTATTATTATTATTATTTTTTAATTCCGAAAAGGCCCGAAATAATTATTTACGATAATTTTATACCCTAGAATAATTTTAATAGGTTGTTACGTTACCCTTCTTCAATAATTGTCACTAGAAATTGCTACGTAAATACGCTGATACTAAAAATGAATCGCCGCTAAAAGTTACTAAATAAAAATATCAACGCTAAGAAAAAATATATTTGCTGCTAAAGATTTTAAATAACTCCGAAAGATGTCGGGGTGTTACACTCCCCGCCCCGCTCCGCCCCGCCCTAGAGAACAAAAGAAAAAGAAAAAGAAAATAAAATAAACTCATACGATAACTTAAGTCAAAAATGAAAAAAATGTAACCAATCCATAAGCAAACTTGAATTTGCAACCTAACAGTTACATATTAAAACTTTAATTATGTGTTATTACTTGACAACAAGAAAATATTCTCCAATATAGAAATGTGCTTAGACTTGACAAAAAGAAGTGGCTCTTAAAAGTAGCAAGTGATTAACAAGTGAGATCTCTAGTAGTGACCTTCAGTACTAGTCTTATCTCTTTCCCCTGTTGGTCAATCTTGTTCACATATAGCTCTGATAAATCTTCCCAATTCTCAAGCACCTTTCTTCTGCTAAATAAAGAACTATATAGGTAACATCTCATATAGTTAATATATAAGAGAGATTAATATGCTTTTTACCTTCGGTCCTTGACATAACGTTTCAAGCAGCTTCATTATAAAAGCTAATCATATTGAAAAACTCTATTCCTCATTAGCATTCCAAGCAGTTAATATAGTAGATTAATGCTAGTCTATTCCTCATTAACCATTAGAACATGCTTGTGAAACATTAATGATAATTCACAAGCATCAGATATCTGACATGTCCCGACTGCTATATTCTCCAAGGTTCAGACACAGCGTATGTTTAGAAGTACAGGCTCCGACTCTGGTTCAGTTAATGTAGGAATAATTCAAGATAACATTTCTATCTCTCAAAATGCAACCAATTGTTAACCAAAATAGATACAGGACATGGGTTTAAGATGACCAATGGGCACAATAACGAGAGATCAATGCTCTCTAGCTGTTAGAGGAAGAGCTTGTGAATTCCAGAATCACGAGCAGTTCCTTCAGCCGTTGAAAAATGCTTCACCATCTAATCAAAGCTGAAATGAAGACGCATGTAAAAGCCTTTGCTGTTTCCATAGTCATGGCTTCCGATGCTAAATAAGTAGACAACTTTAGACAGAAGGTGCGTAGCTTCCTCATCACCTAGTTCATGCATCAACTGCTTCTCTACATCTTTAAAATAGGTCAGCAATGTGTTGAGGCTGAGTACCTGTTGTAATGAAGACATTTTGTGAAGGCATTAGTTTTGTGAAGACTATCGTGTGATGGCATTAATCTGCTCCTTACTTGTAATACCCCGAACCTTGATATTGTCTAGGCAGATTATTAAAATTTTAGCGATGGTTTTCATATGCAATACGTAGGTCAATTTACATAAACGATATTTTGTAGATAACCTTTAGCGACTAAATTTTTAAGAACATAAGTTGTAAATTATCGATAGCTATTATAAGTGATATTGATTGAGTTCTTTAGTGACAAGTAGTGTAAAAGATCTTTTTTGAGACCTTTAGCGACAAATTGGTGAATATTAGACATTATAATTCTTAGCATAATTTTTAGAAAACATAAGTTATTATTTAACGATTACAGTTATAAGTGATACTGATTTATGTATTTAGTGACGATTAGCGTGCCCAAATTTTATCGACAACTATTTGCGACGATTAGTAAAGTAGGGTTAGTAATTTATTTGAAAAATTATAGTCAACTCTCTATTTTTGGAAGGAAATCAGATAAGAACAAATGAAAGGAATTAAGGGGGAATTTAAACCTTACCTTATATTGGCTTTCGGTTACAGCCTAATCAAAAAAGGAAAGGGAGAGAGGGGGGGGGGGGGGACATTACAGAGAAGGATGTGGGTGTGCTCGTGCGAAAAGAGACAGAGAGGGGCTGCACGAAGCTTAGGGAAAGATTCCGGCGATCGGGTCGACTGTTCGGTAAGACTTTTACTCCTTTTTTCTCGATTGAACTCATTTTTTTAAGTGAGTAGGGGCTGAATTTGTGGGTGGGCAATCATAGCGGTGAGTGTGAAGGTGTGTGTTTTGGGGAGTATTTCTCTACCCTGTTGCATTACCACTGCAGCCACGGCTACCCATTTCACTATCCCTTTTTTTTTCTCAATATGCAACACAAATACTCCCAAAAACACACACCCTCACACTCATCGCTGTGTATGAGTGTGTTCAGGGTTTGGATATAAGGTGTAGAGAACAAGCAGATCATGTAGGTATGGGCATCGTGCAATTCTCTTAAAAAGCTGAAACTTTCTAGAAATATTCTTAGGGAAATATTAGAATTACTACTAAAATTTCAGATTTTCTGATGTTGTTTGATATTTTTAATATTTTTAAAATTTTAGTTTTTTGAAAATTAGTTTGGAGCCTTTAAAATTCTTAATAAATTCTGGAAACATTACTGTAATGATTTTATGATGCAAATAAGTTTTAGTTTAAGTTTTGTAACTCTTAGAGTTGATTTGATACTAAATCCATATCATATTTGATTTAACAAAATTGATGATTTTAAAATAGTTTTGATGCTTTTTGTAACCTAAATTCTATTTTAATATTTTTTCTATATATTATGAAGTTATAACAAAAATTATGGGACTTTATTTTCAGCTAGAAGAAATTATGGCTATTTATGAGTTTTTCTTGCAATTAAAGAAATTATTTTAATTCAAAAATATTCTAAAATTTAGAAAATTCATATTTTGACTTTTATATGTTTTAAGCTATAAAAGTATTTTGTTATAATTTATTATGAACTTTGGGATCGTAACGCCCCCGAAAATCCAGAGCTTTGCCGCCCTGAACTCCCGGGTCGTTAACCTACCGGATCACATAAAACCTGTCAAATCCTGTACACAACCACATACTTCAAAGCATCTAATCCGATACCGACTCGAATTCTCCCAAACTACAAGATTACAACAAAACCTGCTTTAACTCAAACCATTAAAACTTAGGTTCTTTTCAAACTTGAATCCCTAAAGGATGAATCAACAGTACAGACCCATGCAGGGGTCTTACTATACCGTGGTGATGGGCTCATCAAAATCTCACTCAGACTCTAACCCATTCCCAAACCTGCTACAGCTTATCATCACCTGCAGAAGGGAGCCAAACGAAGGGTGAACTTTTGAGAGCTCAGTAAGGTCGTACAAGGACTACAAAAGAGGTTATAACATGACTCCGAAAAAAACCAACCGACGATGATTTTCAAAACACTTTGAACGATCAAAATTCAATAATTACCCAAACTGAGCAAAGTTCATCAGAAATAGATACCAAAATAAATATTAACAATCAGAACAGATCCAAAACGATCAATAAAAGATCCTTTTCAAGTCCGCATTTTCAAGTACCACGAAAATTTCCATTGCTCAAGGGATTTCAATCCGAGCAGAAATTCATCTTCAACCTCCAGCCAAGATCCATATCCCCAACACACTACTCCAACAGCTCACTAACACATTCTACTAATACGCGAGCATTGCTTAAAATTAGCGCCTGTTTATTTTTTGGGTCACAAATGACTATTTTAAACAGCTCCCGAAGTTTGGGATATGACAGGGATATCGTTACGCATTAATGAGTGTATAGGATTTTTCGGTTAGGGTGCCCATGTGCAGGAACCGTTTTGAGCTGCGCAATCTCAAAGTGAG
This sequence comes from Escallonia herrerae, assembly GCA_033070095.1. Taxonomy (NCBI): domain Eukaryota; kingdom Viridiplantae; phylum Streptophyta; class Magnoliopsida; order Escalloniales; family Escalloniaceae; genus Escallonia; species Escallonia herrerae. The sequence continues at coordinate 236,336 of JAVXUP010001086.1, forward strand.
AGTGAGTATGCTGTGGGTAATTGATATTAGGCTCATAATATTGTAGCATAGATTTTGTTCTAACCAATGGATCGTCAATCTAGGTATATTCAAAGAATCTTGATCGAGGTTCGTAACATTGAATAGCTTGGATCAATGTAAGAAATTATATCCGAAACCCCATTTCATCATTGATATCAAATATAATTTTCTAAGTTGGTAATGAATTTTTAATGAACTCTGATACCGTGTAACCCTAATTTGAGCCATATACCGATCGTTTAAAATTTTGGTTCATTCTCATCTATTTATTGTTTCGATTATTGTAAAGCATTTTCAATTGTATTTATTTCTTCTAATGTTGGCATGAGTTAGTAGCCTGGGAGTTATGAGGATGGTCTGTATTGTTGGAGTTATAAGGATGGTCTGTTGGTTGGGTTAAACTAGTACCTAGATGGACTAGTCGTTGTACATATGCATATGTAAAGCATATCGAGCACTGTTGGGGTGACTTTGCTACAGCGTATTACTCATGTTCAATATTTCTTATTTCTATTTTATTGCACTTGAAGTGTTTTGAAATGATTATTGATTTAAGGGATATAGTTTATACTCATCCCTATGCTTATATTGAAATGTTGTGATTTTATTTGAAAACCCTTCTAAAAAATTATCTCTTGATTATATATAGAAAATCATTTGAATCATTCTGTCTCTCTGTTTTAAAAGTTGTTATTTGGTTTAAATGTCAAATCATCAGAATCATTTTTGTTGTTTAAGTCTTTGATCGACCTTATTGGGTTCTCGAAAGCTCACCCTCCTTTGACTTCCTTTCTGCAGGTAGTAACCAGCGTAAGATTACTAGAAATTGGACTAGAGGCAAGCGAGCAAGTGAATTTATATTACCGTATTTTCTATTAGAACCCCTGCATGGGTGAAGAGTTTTTTTTTCAATTTTATAGGACATCGATTTGATGTTTTATCTATGACAATAAATTGAGAGTATGATTTCATAGAAGGTTAGTTGCTCTAATGATGGTTGTCCACTTTGGGTTATGAAGACATTATTCTCTTGGTGTATCTGATCGAATGAGTTTCTAACGTTTCAAAAATTTTGGGATGTTACGTTAATTGTGTGAGACAATCATCAGAAAACAACCATAATTTCGATGCAGTCTCCTCAGGAATCAAAACCTAAACTACACAACGTGAGCTCCTTAAACAATCACAACCTATCCTTAAACTTGGAACCAAAAACCCCACTTTGAATCTCTCTTTCGTACCTGAATGCACCACATCTTTATCAATAGCTTTTTTATACCACAACCATCTTCATGGCCATCATCACCTACATTAGATCTCAACATTGCCGCCAATTCCAATGTTTGTTTAGTTAGGTGCATTAAAAAAAGAATAAATAATTCCTCTAGACATTGTAAGAACCTCGCTAACAACTCTCTTAATGCAACTACGTAGCATATTCCACACTAAAATTCTATCATGCAGTACGTAGGTTTTTACACATTGCTATCCTCTTCTAAAATCAAACTGGGAGAGGGTGCAATCGACAATAATCTGAGACTACAGAGCCAAAAACACATCATAATACTTTTGGGAAAATACCACAAAACTTACAAAAATCAAACTGGGAGAGAGTTTCAACAGGTCAAATGCTTCGAGTGGAGTGAAAAAAACATCAAACATATTTGCTACAGGAAATAGCGCTGATTAGGAATCACTAATTAACATAGCATAATGATACATCCCCCAGTGGACTTCACTAGCTAAGCTACCTTGGAACTCTAAGGGAACCACTAAGTCAAGCAAGCTATAGGTTTTCTTCTATCAAAACTCATAAGCCAGAGTGTGGTCAACTAATGGTAGCACATCAGAAAAGTAATAGCGGAAAGTATGACATTATAATCTTCAAGATGGATTAAATAGCAAAATGCCTTTGCGCTTCCCAAGTGAATCTACGAACCACAAAAAAACCCTTCTCCATCCTTTTCTCTTCTGAAGACCAGCCGCCGCCCCTTCCTCCTTCAGCTTTCATGGCTGTGAGGATGGAAGGGGAGGCCCTCACACCGGTCCTCCTTCTCATCTTGTGCCTTTTTCTCTCGTCCTTTGCTTCCCCCACCTCAGTCACCCAGCTGTGCTGCCATTCACCACCACCATCCTCCACCGCCCAATCTCCCCCACCCACAGATCGGGAGCCCTTCAGCCAAAATCTTACATCCTCCCACTCGCTACCCTCAAATCTGAAAGGTTTTTTCAGATCCGTCATGGTCGCCGGACTTCCGATCTGGTTAGTTCGGGTTGACTTCTCTGATGCAGGTACGATATGGCGGGTTTGTGGGGGGAAGAGGATGGTTCTAGACGAGATGGAGAATATCGTCTCCCTTCAAGCTTCGGATCATTCAGTTCCGGCCTTCGAAATTCGCTCCACCTCCCTTCGATCCAAAGAAAACTACAGCAGTAATCTAAACCGCCATTTCAAGCAGCCCTTGGAATTGATGCCTCGCTGCAACTATTCCACTCTGTTACCATTTGATCTGGATTTTGTAAATCCAACAATGGTAATGCTTATCTTTTATATTTTCTGTCAAGGCCATGTTGGCCGGTTTATGTTCTAGGGTCAAGATTATGCTTGTACTCCTTTTGTTTGTACTTTTGGATATTTTGTTTCTAGAGCCAAACATTTGTTTGTGCTCTTTAGGTTGTACTTGGTGTTTTAGTGTAATGTAATTTCAGTTTTGACCAAAAAAAAAAGCAAAATGCCTTTACCACACTATCTATGCAAACACCCAATATTTCTGTGTTTATCTTCTCAAATTCACCGTGACGGTCGCTGAAAGCAGTGATCTCTGCCGAAGAAGAAATAAAAGAAAAACTACCATAGATACACTACAATCTTTAACCCAAACTCAAATAACAAAGTTAAGGTTTGAAATACATAGATACATACCATAGCACCTAAATTACCGTCGCTATCGTCAAAAAGAGTAGATCATTGCCGTCGTCGCCACCGTCTAAGCAGTAGATCCTTGCTGTCGTCGCCGCCAAATTAGTCAATTGTAGCCACTGCCGTATGCATAGTAGATTTTCGTTTCCATTGTGAGGTACAATCAAAGAGAAGATAGAATGAAGAGAAGAACTACCGAGGTTGAATCAGAAGAACGAAATAAGAGAATGTCGGGCAGAGGCTCTGAGCGAAGACGGAGAAACAGTGACAAAATACAATGGGCTGGAATTATAACTTTGAAGTTGGGCCTCAAGAATTGAACCTTAGACATTACTCTATATTTTTTATTTATTAAAATTGAGGATGAATTGTAATTTCAATTCCAAAGAAGTTGTCCAAACAGCAGAAGTACAATTTTTAAGCTTCAATTCCAAAATCAATCTCAATTCCAAGGCTAATTCCGTGATCCAATCGGACCTTAATACTATTCTAAATTTGGAAAATTTTGGGTAAACTTTCCAAAATGTCAAAAGTTAAGGGGGTTTTGGTAAAAAGCTGCAGAGAGAGAGGTAGAGAGAGAGAGCTTGATTGGCAACTGAGTCCAGAGTATGAGCTTCATTTCAACGTGTTTTAATCGACCAGGTAATCACCCCTGAACTCATACCATTACTCTGTGTGTGTACATATGTATATATACATATTTTCTTTGTGTAAAACTCCACGAATTTGATTGTGGATCTTATATTGTTGTTATAGAATGTATTAGGATGTTAAAGGAAGGATATAGAGCAAGAAAATCGAGAAAAAATGAAGCAAAAATTAAGAAAAAGAGAAGTTAGGGTTTGCTGTGTAATCTAAAGACACTACAAGAAAAGAGTTCTTCAGCGACAGACCAAAAGTTGTTGCTAAAAGCCACCTTTACCGATGCCCGTCAATAAATGTTTTCACCGACAAAATTGCCCGTCACTAAAAACATTTATAGACTGATCTTTACAGACAAGGTTTTAGTGACGGATATTCCGTCGATAAAGAATTTCAATAATTTTCTATTTTCGGCTAAAATTTTTAAATATTTTGAGAAAATATTTATTGACAAAATCCGTTGCTAAAGTAATATTTCTAATTTTTAATGACATTTGGCAACAGAATGTGTTTGTTGCTGAAAAACCATCACTAAAGCCATTAAATAATTTTAAACGTAGACTTTTAGTGACGAAATTATCAGCTGTTAAAAGTCAATTAAAATTTTGAAAACATAACTTTAGCGATGGACTTTCAGCGACGGGCTAAGTCCGTCGCTAAAAGTCATGTTACTAAAACCCATTTCCCTCTCGCTTTTTCTCTCCCCGTTTTCTCTCTCTCTTTTGCCGATGATAGCTCCTCGAGCAATAGCTGCCACCCCCTGACCACAGCCCCCATCCCTCCTCCACGCCGCTACTGTGCACCACCACTATCTCCAATGCCGTACCACCGTTCCCACTAATAGTCTGTACTTACTTTAACCCGAATTATATATTACAATTTATTAGTATAATTACATGTTGTCTTGAATTTGTTATAAAATGTAGTGTAATTGAATTTAATTTGTTATAGTGTATTGTGTAATTGTATTTAATTTGCTATCATGTATAATTGAATTAATAGTTAGGAAAAAAATCTTAAACTCGAACTAATCCTAATTGAATCCGAATTAACCCTAAGGAACCTTAATTTAATTATCCCTAGTTAAAACCCCTAAGTAACCATAATTGAACCCTAATTAAGCACTAATTAAATTCTAATACATTCTAATACATTCTTAACTAACCATAATTAACCTTTGGTAACCCTGATTAAATCCTAGTTGACCTTAGATAACTGTAATTAAACCCAATAACCCCTAATTAAACCTAATTACCATAATTAAATCCTAATTAGCCATGATCAACCCTAATTAAACCCCAATTAACTGTCATTAAACTACTGTACATCCTTATTTAACCCTAATTAAACCTATTTTAACCCTAGTTAACCCTAATTAATCCCTAAACACCCTTAGTTAACCTTAATTTTCCCTAGTTAAACCTATTAACCTAATTAAACCCTAATACATCCCAAATTAACCCTAGTAAGCCTAAATACAACCCTAATATAAACTAAACTGTAAACCCTATCACAATCACATGTGACACAACATCCATCCCGTGAATAAACTCCATATTCCATTGAGAAACATGTGTCGGCTGCCCGCATTAGGAATATTTCACAATACAACTTGTTGTCATCGAATTTGAAAGTGAATCATTTTGGTTATGAAATATTCTTGCAAATTAACCTAATGATTCCATCTTTTCAAAATTTTGATATTTCAAAAATATTATTGCATATTATCAATTTTTAAATGCATGCATGCATAAAAACTGCCAATTCCAGTCTAAAAGTGTTCATTTCAAAGTAATGCTTTGTAATGAACCTTTGGATGTCCAGTTTGGACAATTTGGAAAAGTTAAGTGTTTATATAACAATGTACGACTCATGCTCCCTGTTTTATGCCTTGAATATTTGGTACACTTTCTCTAATGTTTCTCCAGGTGCCTAGAGATATGGTGTCTTATGTCCGTTTAATCTTGCAAAAGCAAGATTACATGAATGTTAGAACACCTAATCGATCTCGTATACTTAGAAAAATATGTGGAGGTACTTAGAGAAATATGGGGAGGTACTGCTGAATTTTTCATAGACATAGGACAAAGCATGAGACGGTAATTGTTTTTATATACATGTGCTTTTCTGAATGGGATATGACCACTTCTTATTAGGGAATGGAGGGGGTATAGACATGTTGTCACATGCATGCATTAATTTTCATATCAACCCTACCTAATAATTGGTTTTAATTTAAGGTGGTACATGAGGGTCTCAGTCGTCATGTCCGTTGATCGAAGTTTGATGAAAAGGAAAAATAATGATGATTTCTAGGATCACGACGATGAATTTATCGAGTTCGCTTACGCACATCCTACATATGTTGATTTTGAGAAGATAAGGTGTCTGGGCAATAAATGTGAGTTGTTGCATTAGAGAAAAAGAATGGCGATAAAACCGCATCTTCTCCGGTATAGTTATATGGGGTGATATACAAGGTGGACGTAGCATGGGGAAACAGTTGTTATCCAACCCAGCTAGTCAAGTTGAAGTTAGGATAGAGGCATAATATGATTATCGAGATATGATTATAAATGCTTGGTATGCTAATGTTGACTGGGGCAACTACCACGACGATGACAGTTCTCAACAACCAAACGAGGGCACTCATCAGTTTGATGATTTGTTAAGAGCCATTGTGGGATGGAATTAGAAAGCACACACGGCTGTCAATAGTTAGCAGGTTATTACAGTTGAAATCGAACCAGGGGCTGAGTGAGAAAGAATTTAACGAATTTGCTACTTTTATCAAGGAAATTTTGCTGGAGATTGAGAAGTTGCACCGTCGTACTACAATGCATAGAAAATGATGATGAAACTTGGATTGGGTTATGAGTGGATAGATACGTATAGTAACGACTGTGTACTGTTCTGGAAAGAGAATAAGGACTTGATAAAGTGTCCAGTATATATGTGATCATCCGAGTTATAAATCAGACAAAAGGAAAAAGAAAAACATTACGTGGAAGGTATTGTTATATTTTTCAATTAAGCTAAGGCTTCAGAGGATGTACTACTCCTCCAATACGGCTAAACATATGAGGGCTCACTGTAAGACTCGTAGCAACGACGCTGATATGATGACATACCTCGATGATGGGTTCGATCCTTTTAGATAGTGTAGCACGTCTTACTCTACATGACCTATTATTATTATTATCCCGTATAACCTTCCACCTGGCACATGCATAAAGAAGCCGTACATGATTTTGTCGCTGTTTATTATGGGTTTGAAGAGTCTCTGTAAGGACATATATTTATATTTAAGGTCATTGATTGATGAGCTTAAATAGCTATATGTTCATGGAGTTAAAACTTATGACGTATCTATTAAACAAAACTTTCAGATGAGGGCTGCTTTGATGTGGACTATACACAAATTTTTTTTGCATTGGGAATAACGTGAGGTTGGAGCCCACATGGGATGTTAGCATGCCCTGCTTGTATGGGCATGAACCCCAGTCATAAGTTAAAACATGGCAAAAGGCCTCGTGGTTTAAATGTCACCGTAAGCTGCTACCACCAGACCATCAATTTCGCAGGCAGAATGATTAATTCGACAGAACAATAGAGCATTGTCGCACTGGACTATACATCTGGTGATAAAGTACTGTCACGCCTGGAGGCACTTGATACTGACATACCATACGACAAGGGTGTGCCGGATCAGATATTCCAAGATATGCAAAATAACACAATTAGAAGAAACAGTGTATTTTCTAAGAGTTAGATTACTGGAGGACACTCATTATTCGAAATAATAAGGATGTGATGCACAATGAGAAGAATGTTTTAATTTTGATAATGTGTTCAACACAGTGATGAATATCAAGGAAAAATCAAAAGATCACCTTAAAGCAAGAAAGGACCTACAACAGTTGCGTGTACATCATGAACTGCATCCTCGAACAGTCAGGGGGAGGACGACACTTCTGAAAACACTTTACTGTCTAGACAAGAAACAAGTAGAGAAGGTCTATCAGTGGGTTAAGAATTTGAAGCTTCCAGATGGGTATGCATCCAACATATCTTGTTGCTGCAATGTATTAGAGTGCAAGTTCCAGGGGATGAAGAGTCACAATTGACATATATTTATGGAAAGATGCATTCCTATTGCCTTCTGAGGGTTGTTGCCAAAGGTTGTATGGAAGTCTTTGACAAAATTATCTCATTTCTTTTGAGATATATGTTATTCGACATTCTGGGTAAGTAATATGGAGGTGCTTCATGTGTATATATATTGTAAACCATTTGTGTTTTCTAATCAAGTGCTTAACAGTAATCCTATACTTCTTTGTTGTTCATTTACACATAATGCAAACCCTGTTATCATTGATATTTCACTTAACTCTATTCGCAAAACTTCTAGGTTCATGTTTCATCTAAAGAAAAAAGTTTGTAGTAAAGCTTGTGTTGAGGGCTCCATTGCTGAGGCTTACATAATGGAACAACTTGTCAACTTTTGTAGCCAATATTTTTGGCCTAATGATGATACAAGGTTAAATCAACTAGGCCAAAATGAGCCTGAAGCTAGCACAAGTTTAGAAGGGCATTTATCAATATTCAAATAGTCAGGTAGTTCATTCGGACGAACCTATACTTAGGGGCTAATGGATGAAGAGTATAATGCTGCAATAATATTTTGCCTTCTAAATTGTGAAGAACTTTTAGCTTTCATTGAGTAAAGTAATGTCTTCAAATAATTATTGAAAATGTGTGATCAGCAAGCTAACTATATCGGTTTGCAGTAAGTTCGATGCAGAATCTCAAAACCCTGATCCCGCTGGACTTGAATCTCATTGAAAATCACAATTTCTTGAGTGGTTCAAAAGATGTGTAAGTCTCAAACTAGACTATACTATGTGTTATATATAGTTATGTGATTTATTAGCATGCTGATTTATCCTTAATTTTTACCATCTTCTATATTATGTTCAATCGGTCGACAAACTAGTAAACTCCTACTTGAAAGTACTAGCTCATGACCCTCAGTAAACAGGCATCTTGTCATGGAGGCTATATCATTAATTGGTTTAGGTTTAACATAAATAATGATGACCAAACTAAATGAATCCTAAGTAGTGGAGTCTTGATCAATGATGATTGTCATGAGGAGAATTGCATGGATTTTTATGGAGACCTGGATGAGATTGTTAAGCTAACGTATCTTGGTAGCCAAAACTTCTTGGTAATGTTCAAGTGTACCTGGTATGATACTACATGTAGTAGAGAATTGCGTGTTAGCTCACAAGGGATTGTTGATGTAAATATTAAGTTATTTGTGCTTGCTAATCAAGTTGCACAAGTGTTCTCAGCGAAAGATGTCGTAAATCCTAAATCTTATTGGTTTACTGTTATCAAGTCCAAAATTTTCCAGTCACATATGACAGTGAGGTAGACACCTATCAAGCTGACGAAGCACCTGTTGAGCTGAACAACGAGGAGGCTGATCTTTTCCTCTTCGATCAACACTTCATCCAGGAGAAGAAGTCATAGATGATGAAGAGGAAGATGTAGAAGTGTTGTTGAAGATAATGAGGATGAGTTTACTGATGAAGGGGATGAATTACAAGGATGAAGAGGACGATAAGTCTCAACAAGAAGAGGATGATGAGTTTGAAAATAAAGACGATGATGATGATGATTCTTAAAATGAATATGATTGACTTGTAATATTGTAACGTTTATGACTTGTAATAAGTAACTTGAATATTTTACTTAATCTTATGACATAACACAAAGTTATCTTCCCAGTCTAACCCATACTTGATTACTCTGTAGTAATATGTTAATTTACTTGTACATCCAGTTCAAATAGTCTCTTTGTAGTCATTTTTATGATCCACCCATACTCGTTTTAGTGTATTTGAAAGCTTATGGTAACAGTTTCGTGTTGTCATTTTAATGTATTAATTTCTTTGGACTTCCTCTATACAAAGTTAGTTTTAGTGTTATCGATTATGGATAGATTACAGTATGTTTGTGGTCGCGATTGATGCGGAACTGCATCCACGCCGGTGGCTTGGAGCTCGGCATTGCTTGCTAATAACAAGGAACATAACACTAGCATCCAGCAATCTCGGCCGCAGCCACAACACTAGATTGAGTCCTCCCAGCCGCAGTTCTTCTTTAGTGGGTTGGATGACATCAGGTATATTTGATATTAACATTTAGTCGTCATGTCTACCTTGTATTTAAATTATATTTGAACTGCATTAATGTTGGTATGTAATAGGATGTTGTCGAGGCTGTGGACCCACATGCAAGGTGCACATCTATCCTCAGCAGAAACAACGAGTTACTCTCATGAGATTGGCTAGTAAGTAAAAAATCACATAATGTTGTACTTGACACTTTAATGATTCTGACAGTTATTATTGTTCACTTGTTTAATGATATTAATGCTTTTCTTATTAGCATTCTAAAGTGCCCCCATAAAAATGAAAAATGGCATTCTTATAGAGGGCCGCTTCTTTGAGCCACTATTGTTTTGGAAGGACTGGGATGTAGAGATGAGGGAGGCCCTATGGGAGGAGTAACTGGTATGATTTGATAAATTGCCAGCTAATATTTGTTTAATTAGTACCTTATATTTAAATTAATTGTACTGATTGTGTAATTGGATGCATTGCCAGATGGGTTCAAGTTTGAGTCACCTGAGTAGTAGGAATTAGGAAGGATGGCTTTTTTTGCCTACATCACCAAAAATTATCGATGATCTGCTACATGATGCACGGGAATGGGCGAGGAAGTTGCTCCCAGAGGGTGCCCTGATGGATGAGTGGAAGGGATATCCCCTTATTTGATTTTACCATCTGTATAGGGGCAAATGGTTGATAGATGGATCACTGATCCATCTTGGGAAGCAAAGATAGAGTGCGACTGTATGGGTCAGTGTCTCATGACGTGGTTGCTAGATGGTTGACAGGTGGATCACTGATCCATCTGTATGGGTCGGTGCCTCATGACATCATGCGACATAAGAATGCAACTGAGTATCCACACTTGGAAAAAGATGAGGTGTGTGCTTTGACATACATGATGACACATGTGAGGAAAAAGGATAAAGATGATGCATATCTGGTGAGGGACTTGTTTCACAGATTTCCCGATAGATGAATGTAAGTTACATATTAATTTGTTTATAGTTAAAATTTCCGCTGTGTCTTCAATGTATAGTGCCTTAATGGCTTCAATGTTAAATCACTGTTTTTCTTTACAAGCCTGGTATGACTATATTAGGGGATCTGGCAACAGTTCGGACAGCCATCAACGTTCACGAGTACGAATACTAGTCCTGGGAGATTGAAGCAGTGACAGGATACACAAGAGTCGATGATAGGTAGAAAGGCGTGTACATGGCTACCCAGCGCATCTGCACATGTCGTGATGGGAGTTGGGACACCCCCTGCTGCCCTTCCACAGACACAGACACCGACACCGACCCTAGAGTGACAGTACACCCGGATTATGTTCGTCGCATTGCTGAAGAGGTATTCAGGATGATCAGGGCTCAGGATGAGGTACAAAACAGTTATTTTAGGAAATCAAAAACGAGAATGCGTCTGTGCTTTTAAGGCATGACATTATTGTTTGACATAACGAGCTGGATCCGGACGACAATAATATAATATCCTGCTCCTTTGGGGCAGTTTAAAATAACCATCGGAGACCCAAAAAATAAATGGGCTATAATTTTGAGCACTGTCCGGGTATTAGTAAAGTATGGAAGCTTAAAAGAATTTTGGGGTAAAAATATAAATTTATAAAACTTTGGGAGCATAAATGTAATTTGCAGTTTTAGTGAGGAAAAATTATAAAATGAATGATACTATATATTTTTAGTGATGTCTCACTAAATTAATAAGATTGGAATAATTTTGGGGCTTAAATGTAATTACACAAAGTTTGGTGTTATTTGCAAATATGAAAACTTTGGGGACCAAATTGTAAAATTTGAAAGTTAGACATTATGTGTCATATTTTGGGAAGATGGATTGTAAGATAATGCCACCTCCTACTTGAATTTTTTATGACTAATGAAATTTAATATTAAACTAATGGATTGGATTAAATCTAAAAAAGAGAAAGTTTGGGGAGGAAAATGGGAATTCGGAAAAAAAAAAACAAAGAAAGAAGAACAATGAAGAGACAGTGAAACAGAGAAGGAGAAAAAAGCAGGGGCTTAGGGGGCAGAGAAATCAGAGAAAAGAAGGAGATTGGGAAGGATTTTCAACGTTAACTTCCTTAATATTTAGTGTAATTCTTGTTTTAAATTTAGTGTGTGATTTCTGTATTTGTGAGGGTTTGTTCAGTGTTCTTCAGTGTGTGTATTTAGCTGTGTAGGGGGGGCTCCGGGTATGAGTTTACGGGGGAAATTAGGGGGATTATGTGTGTATATGGTTGTGGTGTGGAATGTTAGTGGGTGTATATGGGTGACTACGGGGTTAAGAGTGATGGTTGGAGCTCGACAGAGAGGGGAAGAGAAAGGAGAAAACAGTGTGTTTTTACTCTGTGTGCGTGAGTGTGTAATATGTGTATATGTGTGAGTTTATGCGAATATGGATGTGTATCAGGTTGTGTAAGGTGGGTTGGTATGGGTGCAGTGGGTGTATGTGAATTCCCCAAGAGCGGTGTGTGTTTGAGTGTGTAATCGTGTGTGTTAATGTAATAGAGTGTGTATGTTTGGTTCACTCTGAACAATAATGTATACATTTTATGTCCAATTAGTACAGAATTTGAATATATATATACTTTGTGTTCTAGGTTAAATAATTGCTGATGGATCAACAATTATTTAGCCCTAATGTGGATGAGAATTGATTGTTGGAATTGTGATTACAGGTTTGGATTTGAGTTAAAGGTTTGGGTATTATAAAAAAAAATAATAATAATAATAAAATATTTTTAGCGACTGACTTTATTCCGTCGCTAAAATTCTTCAATGAATTGTATTAAAAAACTTTTAGCTACAGAATAATGGTTTACCGACGGCCTTTAACGACGTTAAAAGTCCATTACTTTTTACCCGTGGATCTTTAGCGATGGTTATTCTATCATTAAATCGCCGTAAGTAAAACCTTTAGCAACAACATTGTCCGTCAATAAATACTTTTTGAATATAATATTTTTGAAAAAATAAATGAAACTAAAATACTGATATCATCTTTAGCAACGAAAATGAATTTAGTGTCCGTCACTAAAAGCTAGATTTTTTGCCACGGATTTTCAGATATCGTCGCCAAAAGGGATTCTTAGTTATGGGGTTCCGTCGCTAGAAGTCTTTTGCGATGAAATATGAACTTTTAGCGACAAATCTGTCCTAGGAAAACTCTTACCCATCTTTCTCATGTTCATCCTGTGTTTACTCATATATTCTCTATTGTCAGACTTCAACTGCTCCAAAATACATGTTAAGTAAAGACGTCCCATATATTTCGCCAATCGAGCAGAGATCATCGCATCTCTCAATCCAGGCCTCAGCCCCATTCAGACTTCTGGCAGATATCTGCCCCCGTCAATAACATCCTTACTACAAATCAAGCGAAATAAGAAATCTCATCTTAACCTTTTCTATCGACTCTTAATTTGCTTGCCTCATATTAACAAACTCCCTTAACATCCCATATAAAATCTCACAAAAATATCGGTCGAAAAATAATTCCTTACACTGTTCCCAAATGATAGCAATCAATTGTTGATGAGTCGGACTCTTCTCTTCCATTTTCTACCAGTAATTGGAGTTATCTATGAGTTTATAGTTAGCGAATCCAATCTTTTGTCTCTCACTACAATCAATTGCTCAAAAAATTCTACCATTTTGCTAATCCAGTTCGTCGTTTCTATAGGGTCCAATAACCCCTTATAGTTAGTCGCATTTATTTGGTAAATTCACGCAAGGTATTCCCTTGAGGCTGTGGCCATGGTTGAAGCAGATTCGGTACTCTTTGCTACTAGTTAGCCATATTTTATATCAGGGTTAGAATCAGGTTCATAGTGTTCAGAATCGTAACTATCAGTTCTGGGTTCTGCTAGTCCCCCTATTAAATAGAGATGCTCCTCTACGATCATAAAACATCCATACAGTACATTGCCCAATTTAAGGACTGTTTAGTTAAATCTCCCCAATACTGGGAAAAATTCTTGCTCATCCTATGTAAGTCTATTGAAATCTCATCTATCGGGGACCTCTAGGTCCTCCATAGGATCTCCACTGTAAGTACTCCGAGTGCGAGCCATACTGATACAATGTAAAATTATTAGGGTCATTCTAATTCATGTCTAAAGAATAACACAATCAGAGGTTAAAGGCAGTCTTCTTAACCGCAATACGATTATACAGAATCGGATTACCTATACTCGTGGTTCCGTGCCTACAGAATCATATACCTAGACTCTTAATAAATCAGACCGAACGACTCTGATACCAACTTTAACATCCCAAAAATCTAGAGCTCTGTCACCCTGAGCTCTCGAAATGTTAACTTACTGCATCACATCAAACCTGCTAAATCATGTATATTAACACATACTTCAAGCATTTAATCTGATATCAACTCAAATTCTTTAACTACAGGATTACAAAACTTCTTAAACGTAAACTATTAAAACCTAGGTTCTTTACAAACTCGAGTCCTTATAGAATAAGTTAACAGTACCAACTCACGCATGGGTCTCACTATACAATAGTGATGGGCTCATCGGAATCTCATACAGACTCTTAACCCGATTCTCGAGCATGCTACAGCTGATCATCACAGAAAGAAGTCAAACGAAGGATGAGCTTTTGAGAGCTCAGTAAGGTCGTACAAGGACAACTGAAAGGATTACAAAACGATTCAAAGGAATTCAATTGACAATGATTTCCAAGATCATCAAAATTTATCATAAATAGATACCAAAATAAACAATAACAATCACGACGAGTTTCAAAATGATCAATAAAAGATCATTTTCAAAGCCATCATTCCAAAATATAATGATAGTTTTCCAAAGGATTCCAAAACAAACACAGATACTTCAATCATACAAACACAAAGGTTTCATCACAGTATGGAGAACAATTTCAACTCAATCCCCTCAGTCAGGTAACCATACCTTCAATTGAAAATTGTTCCCAAAACAGTCATTATTTGACACAGTATAAGCAAAACGGTCATTGAAAGATACAATAGAATCAAATTCAAGACGTTGATCCTAGATAGCTACAATGCTATTCCAGCATGCACAGTTGTACACATACATGATGTACGATAATAACTAGCCCTTTTCATTGATTAAGGAACTAGCCTTCTTCCCCGTACGAAGTAGTAACAAATCAGTCTTATACCGCCTCCCCACAGTACGGTTTTTCAGGTCAACACAAAAACAACAATAATAATGAGCACTAACATGAACTCAAAAAACCAAATCAATTCGGGTTTCAAAAACGATTAAGCATGAATACGAACAATTATGAAATTTTGACACAAGAAACCAAAAGAAAGAATACAAGTTATTATGGAATTTTTCTAGCATGCAATAACAGGCGAACATTGATAAGTTTTTCAAATAATCGATTCAGGTTCAATGTTGGGGTTTTATTGACAATAACATGCTGATATCAATACATAATTTGATGTTCGGCATTAGCCATAAGCAAATCGAAGAATACTTGCGAGTACGAGTTATCAAGGTAAGCGTTCAGACGGAAGTCTTTATCTAGGGTTCAGATAGAAATCCTTATCTGGATCCGAAAGCTAAGCTATCTAACCGGAAAGTCTGTTACTTCAACTTAAATGGAACAATCCAATTATCAGTATAGAGTATAGACTACGATATTTTAAATTCATCGGGTACGTAAAATTATCAACCACCTTCATGTACAATTACCGAAATGCCCCTTTCAAACTTAAATCACCAAAACGGCCTTCTCATGAATAAAATCGCTAAAAAAAACTTTACTGCATGTGAATTTACTCATAAATACCTTTTATAGATAAAATTATTAAATTACCCCCCGGGGTTCCCGGCACCGAAAAAATCTTAAAAATACTTTAAAATACTATTCTAAGCATCTTGAAATCATTTTTTTTTGGCTAAAGCGTTTAGATTAAGCGCTTAGAAACTGGTTTCGCTAAACATACCTATCAGCCTCTGAATGGCACAAAATTTGAGATAATGAAACATCTCGGTAAACTAAGGTTTCCTTAAAATTTTTAGATTAAAATAAATTATTTTCTTTAAACGATACCTCAATTTAGTGTTCTTCACGGGCACCGAAAATTCCCAATCGTTTTCACAGCGTACGTGTCGTGAAAATAATAGGGCTTACTGTTTTGGACTTTGTCAAATTTTGACCCTAACAATTTGTAAAAATTCTTGTAAAAACTGCCCAAATAGCCCCCTTTAGTGACAAAAACAAGTACTATTCAAATTACACACCCACCTAAAACACACACACTTCATCTTAAACCCACACTCTATCATCTTTAAAAAACACACACACAATTCATCACATATACACATACACCCAAGACATATACGAATTCTATCACACAATTGCACACACTACACATACTGTTACACACTTAAATCTCACCCATTACATGCACACACTCCCTGTTTCTCACAAACACACATTATCTTACACCTGAGATATACCTGGAAAAGCACATATATGCATACCTTGCATAGTCGTGTTCACGGCTATGAACTCGCACACACACTGCACCTAAATTCTCACACACACTGACCCACTAACACCCTCCAAACAACATGATTTAGGGCTACTATGGCAGCCCTGTCCACCTTTTCTCACACTTAAACTTCCATTTACACACGCCACCTCCACCGTAAACTCACACTGCACCACCCAAAAATGCGAGCGTGCGCACCCACACAATGAATTTAACATACCAAAGGGTGGAGGATTACCGTTCAAGATGTCCTTCAATTCCTCTTCAACTCTCTCAGGTTTCCTTCTGCCCAAATCCAGCTCCTTCTTGCTCTCTGTTTTTTGCTTTTGTTCCCTGTTTTGCTGTTCTCTATTCTTCCTTCTTTTTTTTTTCCTAGTTTTCCAGAATTTCCTTTTTCTTTTATTTTCCTTGTTATGTTATTTAGTTTTTCTAAACTATAAGATAGCATTAGTTTATAATTAAATCCTATTAGTCACACTTTTAAAAGTAGGAGGTGGCAATCTTTTATGATCTATCTTCCCAAAGTTTGACACATAGTGTCCAACTTTCAAAAATTACAATTTAGCCCCTAAAATATCCATATGTGCAAGATAACCTCAAACTTTATGTAATCACATCTAAGCCCCAAAATTATTCTAATCATTATTGATGTAATTAGACATCATTGAAAATATATACTATCATTCGATTTATTACTTTTCATCAGTAAAGCTATAATTTACATTTATGCCCCCAAAATTTTTCAAAATAACAAACTACCCCAAAAGTTTTTAAAATTACATTTTTGTCTCCAAAATTCTTTTAAGCTCTCATGCTCTACTAATACCTGAGCATTGCTCAAAATTAGCACCTGTTTTTTTATTTTTTTTAGGTCACAAATAGTTACTTTAAACCGCTCCAAAAATTGTAG
This sequence comes from Escallonia herrerae, assembly GCA_033070095.1. Classification (NCBI taxonomy): domain Eukaryota; kingdom Viridiplantae; phylum Streptophyta; class Magnoliopsida; order Escalloniales; family Escalloniaceae; genus Escallonia; species Escallonia herrerae. Next base: position 253,548 of record JAVXUP010001086.1, read on the forward strand.
GATATTACAGCACTAGGGTTTAATTAGGATTTGATTAGGACTAATTAGGAATAATTAGTGATTATTAGAGTTAATTAGGGATGTATTAGGGTTTAGTTAGTGGTTAATGACGGTAAATTAGGGTTTAAATAGGGTTTACTTTGGGTTAATTGGGGTTTAAGGTTAGGGTTTAGGGTTGTAGTTAATTAGGATTTATGGTTTACATTTTTTAGTTTACAGTATATACAAGATTACTTCAAATTTGGTCAAAAGTATTGATTTTTCACTCGATCATTGTGTTATTCATTTTAATTAACCGTAACAATCGATCATTATCTTAAATATTATTTTTAATTAAATCGTCCTCTCGCTGACTGTCCAAGGATGCAATTCACGGTGTACACCCAACCGTTGTAGATCCCTTCTCGCTTTAAGGTGATCTTTCAATTTTCCTTTAGCATTCATCACTGTGTTGAACACATTATCAAAAACATTATTCTCAATATGCATCTTTTCCATGTTGTTTCGGATAATGAGTGTCATTCAGTAGGTTAACTTTAAAAAAATACAATGTTTCATCCAGTTGCGCTCTTTCTCATATCCTGGAATCTTTTGATCTAGCACACCCTTGCCATATGGTATGTCAGTATCAAGTGCCTCTAGGTGTGAGAGCACTTCTTCACCAGATGGGTAGTCCAGTGTGACAACCTCACGCTTGATTGTCCCGTCGAATTTATCCTTCTGCCTAATGAAATGATGGTTTGGTGGCAAAAGCTTTCGATGACATCCGAACCACAATGGCTTTTTGCCGTGCTTTAACGTATGATCGGGGTTCACGCCCATACAAGCAGGGCATGCTAGCTTCCCATGCATGCTCCAACCACACGCCATTCCCAATGCGGAGAAATCATGTATTGTTCACATCAAAACAGCCCTCATCTAAATTTTTTTTTAAGGGATGCATCATATGTTTTGACTCCATGATTTCATAATTGTTTTAACTCATTAATCAACGGCCGTAAATACATATCTATGTCCTTGTCGGGAATCTTTGGCCCCAGAATAAGGAACGACAAAACCATGTATGGCTTCTTCATGCACATGCCTAGTGGAAGGTTGTACGGGACAATAATAACAGGCCATGTGGAGTAAGGCGTGCTAGACTGACCGAAAAGGTTGAACCCATCGGTTGCGAGACCAAGTCTAACATTCTGAACTTCCTGAGCAAAGACTGGATATCTGCGGTCAAACTCCTTCCACGCCTCTCCATCAGCTGGGTGTGTCAGCACATCAACATCGTTGCTACGAGTCTCACAGTGAGCCCTTATATGTTTAGCCGTATTGGAGGAGCAGTACATTCTCTGAAGCCTTGGTGTGACTAAAAAATATCACAATATCTTCCATGCAATGTTTTTCTTCTTTCCTTTGTCCGGTTTGTACCTCGAATGATCACATACTAGACACCGTGACAACTCTTTATTCTTTTTTCGGAACAATACACAATCGTTATTGCTCGCATCTATCCGCTCATAGCTCAACCCAAGTTTCCTCATCATCTTCTTCGCGTCATGGTACGACGACGGTAGCTTTTCACTTTCGGACAAAATTTCTTTAATTAAGGTAACAAACTCGTTAAATCCTTTCTCACTCAGCCTGTGGTTTGATTTCAATAGTAATCACCTACTAACCGCAGACAGCTGTGTGTGTTTCGGAGTTTCATCCCACAACGACTCTTCCGCAGCTCTCAACAACTCATAAAACTGATGAGCCCCCTCGTTCGGCTGTTGGGGACTATCGCCACCGCTGTCGTCACCCCCGTCAACGCTATCCTCAAAATTATCAGCATTCTTCCTTTTCATCCAACTTTGATAGACCGACATGATGACTGAGATAACATACTGTATACCACCTTCAATTATGACCAATAATTAGGCAGGGTTGATGTAAATATGAATGCATGAATGTGACAACATGTCTATATATATTCCCTCCATTCTCTAATAAGTAGTGGTCCTATCTCATTTAGAAAAGCACATATTTATAAAATAGTGAAGAACTCGTGTTTAGTCCTATGTCTGTGAAAAATTTGGTAGCACCTCTCCACATTTCTCCAAGTAAACGACATCGATTAAGTGTTCTAACATTCATCTAACGTTGTCTTGCAAGTTTTGATGGATGTTAGGACACCAGATCTGTATGCACCCGGAGAAACATATGAGAACGTGTACCAAATATCCACGACATATAACACCGAGCATGAGTTGAAACACTGTTTTTTAAATACATAGCTTTTTCAAATTGGACATCCAAAGGCTCATTACAAAGCATTACTTTGTAATGAATACCTTTGAACGGGAACTAAGGGTTTTTATGCATGCATGCATGCGTTCAAAAGTTGGTAACATATGCAAGAATATTTCCAAAATATCAAAATTACAGAAAGATCGTTGCATATGTTATCAATTCCACTTTAAATAGAATTTTTTGGCAAGGAGTTGAACCATCTTGTTGCCAACGGACTTCGCACAACAACAAATATAAAGAATGCAGGGTTTATAAACAAAGAGTAATTGAACCATCTCTAGGCAATATGGAGTAATTATGGGATGTACAAGGGCTAATTAGGGCTAACTGGGTTATTAGGGTTAATTACGATTGTCAGGGTTTAGGATTTAGCATTTAGGGTTTAATTAATCTAATTAGGGTTCAATGAGATATGTCAGGGCTAATTAGTGTTACTTAGGAGTACTTTGGGCTAATTATAGCTAATTATGGTTGATTAGTACTAATAAGGGTTAATTAGAGCTAATTAGGGTTTAATTGTGTAGATTAGTATTGATTAGGGCTAATTAGGGTTAACTGGGTTATTAAGGTTAATTACAATAATAGGGTTTAGGGTCTAATTAATCTAATTAGGGTTTATTAAAATATGTTAGGGCTAACTAGTGTTAACTAGGAGTACCTTGGGCTGATTATAGATACTTAGGGTTGATTAGGACTAATTAGGGTTATTTAGAGCTAATTAGGATTTAATTGTGCGGATTAGTGTTTATTAGTCCTAATTAGGGCTAAGTAGGCTTAATTGGGTTGTTAGGGTTAATTAGAACTAATTAGGCTAATATAATCAATATGCGTGCAATTGGGTTCATTAGAGCTAATCAGAGTTTAGTTAGGTTTTAGGATTTAGGGTTTAATTAATCCAATTACAGGTTACCCAGATAGGACAGATTAGGCTAATTAGGATTTAATTTGGGTTGATTCGTGTTAATTAAGACTAATTTGGGCTAATTACAACTAATTACGGTTCATTGGATTCTGAGGGTTAATTAAAACTAATATCAGTAATTAGAGTTAATTAGGGTCAATTGGGACTAATTAGGGCTAATTATAGCCAGTGGCGGAGCCACGATGAGATTCCAGGGGGTACTAAAAATATCGCATTAGCCTAATTAACCTAAATTCAACAACCAACCATTTAACTAAATCACAGATATCTCAATCCAATTGGGTCCCATCCTCCGTCAACAATCTCAATTCTCAAATTCTCAATGCACAGTCAACAATATCAATTCTCAATTCTCAAATGCTCACTGCACAATTAACAAAATTATATTAAGAATGAAAATTGATATAAAGAAGTCTAACAATTACAACTAAATCACAGATATCCTAGAAAGCACTGACACCTCAAATAGGGTGTCAGTATGGTGTCCTTTACGTGTCCGACTCCTCCGGACACGGGTCCGACACCCTCGGACACGTGTCTGATACCTCCGGACACGTTGTCCTCAAATGAGGCCCTATGGTCTATTATCCGTAGTTACGTTGTTATTTTGGAACACAATTATAGGCAATATAAGTACTACATTCTTTGGACATAAAATGATCCTAACAGAAGCATGTAGGTAATGATGACTAAGTGCCACAAGACTCTACTTGTCCTCAAATGAGACCCTATGGTCTATTATCCTGTCTATAGCCAATTCCACTGGTGAATTCATCAGATTGGACATAAGCTAGATGAGCTAGAATAATCAGTAGCTATACTGGAATAATCAGTAGCTATACATAATCTCATTAAAGGTTTGATATTATTTTCACTTCAGATGCTATATTTTTTTCAAGGCTCTAGATAAATGTCAACTTGGTGATGTAGTTCGTGCCAAGGAAGAGAAGATAGAGTTTCAGGTCAAATATATCAGACTTTCTAAATATTGTTTCCCTGAAATTTTTGCTAAAGAGACTACTAATAAAAATGGTCATGCAATGGTTGAAAATGGAGAAAATTGGAGTGTGGGCCAAAGGCAGTTATTCTGTCTTGGAAGAGCCCTGCTAAAGAAAAGCAGAATTCTTGTTCTGGATGAAGCAACAACATCAGTAGATTCTGCAACAAATGGAGTGCTACACCATATCATAAGCCAAGAGTTTAAAGATCGAACAATAGTCACAATAGCTCATAGGATCTACACCGTCATCGATAGTGATCTCGTCTTGGTCCTTAGTGAAGGTAAGTGTATAATCATACATTTAAATATCTAGGCCTGTAACCTATAATATCCTTTGCTTCATAAAAGGATATTGATGCCTACCTACTTATGCATGAGCAGGAAGAGTGGCAGAGTATGACAAACCAGCAAGGCCACTAGAAAGAGGAGATTCTTTATTCTCAAAACTCATAAAAGAGTACTCCATGAGATCACATAGTTTCAACAGCTTCGCAAGGTTACAAGACTGAATTCTGATACTCATCATTCCGAGGTAGCTAAGTCGTGCAGGGTCATTCCAAGAAAATTCTAATCTATATACACATATGTATAGCATAAAGAACACCCACACATAGCCTATATACCCAGTAAAATCCCAGCAAAAAAAAATTAGACTAAACTGATAAATTTGGAAGAATTATACAGATTCAATGCAAAATTGAGCTACAAATTATGAAACAAATTCTAATCAAAATCCTATCATTCTGAATCCATTCAAATAATTTCTTGGATAGAAAAAATAATTAGGGTGTTACGTTGGGAACTTACCTTCTAATAAAGAAGGCACAATAGCCGGTGGCAGTGGAGGGCGACAGCGCCGGTGGCGGGCTTTTCATGCAGCGTCAGTGGAGGGATTTTCATGCGGGGCAGTGTAGTGGAGGTCTTTTAACTTGTGGCAGTGGATGGGTCACCGTGGAGGGGGATCGCCGAAGCTCAGAACATCTGTTGGTGATTTTCAGAGAAAGAAACAGATTTGGATATTTTAATCGAGGACTTTTAACGACGGGAACTTCCCGTCACTAAAAGTCTGTTGGTAAATGGCGACATTTACCGACGGAAGTTGTGGCGACGGTACAATTCCTTCGCTAAAACAAATTTATAAAACCCTTGAAAAAAACTTATTTTGTAAAAAAGTTTTAGCGACGGTAATTCTGTTGCTAAAAGACCACCGCAAAAACATTGTCGGCAAAAACTTTTGTCGACGGTTACTTCGTCGGTAATAAGTTTTTAACGACGGACTTTTACCGATGGTTTAATCCGTCGATTAAAGTCATTTTATCGACGGATTACTTTCCGTCAGTAAAAATCTGTCGCCAAAAATTATTTTCTGTCTTTTTTTGAATTCTTTATTTTGAACATCAATTATTATATTTTACTATAAATTAAGCAGACCCTAATTTACTCTATATTTATTCTCCGACGCTCCTTTCTTTCCTCCCACCCTTTGCCCGCTCGATCTCTCTCCTTCTCTCAGACAGCCGACCGTCGGCTGCCAAATGCTCTGCCGCCTCTCCTATTCCCTAGCCACCTCTCATGGCACCCACCGCCGCTACTGCTATCACCTATTTGATTTTGAAGAACGGTGAGCGCCGTACCGACAGTGAAGCGCAAGTTGGCAAGACCTACGCCGAGCTTGCTCAAGAGACTGGCCTCACAAACGTGTATGTGGCCAAATCTAGAAATGCCAGGCCAGGCTCCATCCTGAGGCCGCCCCTCATGCTTTGAGCAGCCCTGCCAGGGTTGCCCGAGGACCTAGTCCTTGAGATGATGAAGCCGCCTAAGAGGTCATATGATCCCCTTTTGACCCAGGATCCTGCCATTTACAAGTAACCCATTGACCATTTCTATGAATTTTCTTGAAATTCTTAGATGGATAGTTTTTGTTTCTAGTGCATATGCTTTTTAGTTGTACTTCTATAGTCTGTTTTGACGAGTAATGTTGTGTACCAAATTTTGACTACATGCGAGACTGTATAATCGAGTCTTCTACAAGATATGGACTCCCTCTGTTTACAAATGAATGAATTTTTACGTGTCAAATAACTGGAAAGTTAATATGTGGGATAAAAATATTGGAAAAATAGCACTAAGCCTGGTTCAGGTGGTATAACCTTATGGTTGACTATAAAATTGGGACTTGCTCTTTGTATTAGAAAAGTTGGCTACTAATTGATATCAATCATTGGCATATTGCTCTTCATTATTAGCATTTCATTTGATTTCGAAGTAGCAGAATTGTTATTTCTTATTTGACACACTAGTATCACAAGTTTTATATATCTTAGTGCACAAATTGAGTATGTAGATCCCACATACATTTGCAACAGAATCTCTAGCACCTTCTAATTTTTTGTGAACTCTGCTTTGTCTAAGCGGCATTCTGTCTGTGCATATGTTGAACTCCTTTTTCTTTGACTTATTTTAATGCATGTTGGAGTTGTACAACACACACGCACAATGTATATTTGGTTCTGTGTACACGTCTTTTCCCGTGAATCAAAAGGCTTGTTATTTTGTATGACATCTCATAAAATTAGACTGATAATTGGGCTACCAAAGCAAAGATTTTATTGTTGATGCCCTGAAGTTTGAAGATAATTAAGACGGATTTTATCGTTGATTCCTTTAAAGTTGAAGTGTCAGAAGCCTTGAAATCTGCTTTGTCTTCCTTAGTTGATATTGCGTTTTTGTATTGAACTCTGTAGACACGTCAAATTTATGTCAATCAATGGTTGATTAATATCATTTTCACTTTTCTTTTTCTCAATTCAAAGATATACAATGCTATCTTGCAACGAATGTTTTGTTGTGATGTAGAACCATGGTAGCAGTGTTACTTGTAGCATGCAGTGGTTTTGATGTTTATAAACCCATTTGGTGTTTACATTTGAAATATGTCAAATCTAGTTTTGGGGGGAGGGGGGGATGGACTTTATATACCAACAAAATACGTACTGAACAAATATACACATTGGAGGAAGCTAAAACTAAAACTGTCTTACAAAAAGAAAAAGGATTAAACATATTATCCCTTCTCTTTTCTAAGTCTTGTATATTGTTATATTGGAACACATTTGTTATGATTTCTTTGATACTCAGATGATGGAGTTGCTTCAACCGTCCTTGGAGGAAGCCTTTTTAATACAAAATCAACCTGTAATTGTTTTCAGTCATTCTTCGAATGTCACTGGTATAAACTTCTGCAATGCGCTGTAGAATTATGCTAAATTCCATATGACGGATATTTTTCTTTCTTTCTTATATGTATGCTAAGTTGAGAGGCTTGGTAGTATTACTTATACTTCTTGGGAGGTAGTTGAGCTTTCTCACTTGAAAAGCTTTGTTAGACATTAAGCATTTCATGGGAGTCAGTGAGGGTGTAGCTTCTTATTTTTTTAAGTTTGATATTTATATTGAAACATTGGTCCAAAATACTACTTCAAGGTTTATCTTATAATAACTTCATCACTTATATTCCTATGTACTTTTTCAATTTTTTTTTCTTTTCATGAACTGTTAAGCGTTGCTAATAGTTGTTTTTTAGTCTTATGCAAGTGGCACTCGACTACACTGAGAACGTGGAGCCGCTAATGGTGTCACTAAGGGGAAGAGGATCAAGTACGTGAAGCTATCAGATTTGAGTGTATCTTGGGAGATTGATATCTATTTTTTTAATTTGATAGAATATGTAATTTTTCTTTTCAGAATTTGTATAATGTGATTTATTTTATTAAATGAATATGTAATTTTGGTAGTTGAGTATTGGGTGTTAGATATTGGTGTATGACTTATATTTTTTTTTGTGATGCTAGAAATTTGGTAAAGAAGAGTGCTATATTGGTGATTAGGATTAATTGTCAATGAAAATAGGCTTGAATTTTTTAAAACTAATAAGAATTTGAAAAACAGCTTTTTTTTTAAAAAAATAACTTTTACTTATAGTGATGAATTTTTTTCGTCGCTAAAAGTATTTTTAATTGAATTTTAAGAAAATAACAAAAAATAGGAAATTATGGAAATCACCTTTAGCGACAGAATTTTCTATCACTAGAAGTAATATTTCCGTCGATAAAAAGTCACCTTTTATCGACGAACCATTAAATATGTTGCTAATATTTTAGCTACGAAATTTTTAGCAACTGACTTTTAGCGACAAATAGTCCGTCGCTAAAAATCTTTAGTGACGGATTATCCACTTTTAGCAGTGGAAACTTCCGTCGCTAAAAAGTGAATTTTCTTGTAGTGGATAAGGTTGAGACACCTAGAGAGGCTTAAGTAATTTTTGAGGAATTTGACCGTGAACATTTGGAAAAATATTTGGTACGCAAGAAGTGATGTATGAGTTCTACAATCAACATACTAGTGGTTTTGTACTCATAAACACAATGCACATAAGATTAAGGCCAGTAATGAAATTTTTAGGAGGCAATTAATGTACAATAAGCAGGGCTTCAAGAGATTGGAAAATAAGAAATTTGAATGGCAATGAAAAAGTGCGTAGGGACTTGAGAACCGGCTGCAAAGCGATGATGCAGGTTACTTTGTCAAATAAGCTTGGAGTGTTGGTTGTTGATAAGTTTCAAGATGTTCACAACCATCCTCTCACTACTACACCATCAAAAGTAGTCAAGTATGGTTATCATATTAAGTACCATCGTACAAATGTATGCAAGTCTCTCGTGTCTGACATTAACAAAGAGGCTTGAAACCTTCTCAAATTACTAGGGTTTTGAATGTGATAAAACCTAGCGAAGAAGCTGACGTAACTCCAAGACAATTATACATGTTGAAAGAAAGAATAACGAAGGAAGAGAATGTCATGGAAGTATTAAACATTTTCAAGAGAAGGCCACGTTAGACATCGGATCAGGATCCCCTACTGTAACCCATAGTTACAGCAGGGGTGCTGTGATCCCAAATGAGAGAGGGGGAAGAGAGAGAGAGGGAAGAGAGAGGGGAATGTAAACCATGGTTACTCTCTCTCTCTTCCCTCTCTCTCTCTCTCTCTTCCCCTCTCTCATTTGGATCACAGCACCCCTGCTGTAACCATGGGTTACATCAGGGGATCCTAATCCTTAGACATCCATTTTTATTTGATCACCTTAGACTTGCACGTTTATTTAGGATATTGTTAAATATTAGGCTTAATTGCACTGTAGACCCTGAGGTTTCCAAAGATTTGCAATCAGAACCCCAAACTTTACAACTCGACATCCAAGACCCCAACGTTTGACACACGTTGTAATCTGTGGAATTTATTAACGGGAGTCACTTATCTCCGTTAATAAAATCCTAACCGAGGGGTATTTATGTCCTTCTCTCTTGTATCTCAAAAATGGAGGGAAAACTCCACCTTCATTGTTCCCGTTTGGAACCAAAATGGTTACACATGTATATATACACAAACACCCACGCACACACAGAATTGCATCCTTTATCATTGACGGGCACACCCACACACACATACACACACACACCAACAAATTTGTGCTATAGTCCAGCTAAAAACTCTTAAACCATGAATGTGGATCTCTACTTTTATGGGGAGCCCCTTAAACACACAAATTCTTTGACGAAGATGAACCCAAGAAGAAGGTTCTTAGGCTGCTGTAATTATGTGGTAAGATTTCATGATGTTGGGTCAATTTTTTGGTGATATTGACTAAGTTAAACATTTATTACACGGATTAATGGTGGATGCCGTTATTTTCAATGGATAGACCCACCAATGTGTGCAAGAGCAGTAGAGGTCATACATGGGCTGTTGGCAAGAATTCGAGGGTTGGAAGCGAAAGTGTTAACAGCTCGTCGGTTGGAGAAGAGTTTATGGATGGCTTTGGGCTTCAGTTGGCTGTTTTTTCTTATGAAATGGGTGCTCTTTGGATAGATGTAATTTAGGTAGAAATTATAATTGGAGGTGACTGTGATCATGTGTAAATTACTACAAGAAATAAATCTTTTAGCGATGGGTAAATCCGTTGCTAAAACCCTGAAATCAGTCGCTAAAAGTCCCTGGTATAAAAGCCCGTCGCTAAAAGTTTTGCGACAGAATTTTAACATGCGTCGTCTAATATTGAACTTTTTGCAACGGATTTATTTATAAATTAGTGACGGAGTTTTCGTCGCTAATTCTGTTTTATGTATTTTATTTTATTTCTTTTTTTGTGAAATTAGTGATGGATATAATTTTTAGCGACGAAATATTTTGTCACTAAATTAGATTTATAACAACAGAATTTTTCGTCACTAAAATTATAAAATTAAGTACACTTTTAGTGACGGAATTAATCCGTCGCTAAAAGTCATTATAATTTTTTTTTAATTTTTCTGATGCCCTATCCTGTAATAAAAAAATTCAATCCTGAACAACAACTCATAATCCCCAAGACACAAACAACTATATATAATCAACTTTAAAAAATGTGCATCATAAAAAAAATTCGTAATGTACAAGCCGGGAACCAGATACAACCGGTTAGGGGAGGGGAGAAGATCGAGTACAAGCCGAGTGGGGGGGACAAGCTGGGACCGGGCATGAGAAGGGGCTCATCAGGGGTTGCTGAGTCCCGGATTTGGATCCTGCTGATCCGAGGTCGACTCGGCATGTCCAGCAGGGGTACCCAGTTGATCATGCTCCCTGATCATCCTCAACACCACCGTAGCAATGCGCTAGATCTCCTCCTCGTCCAACCGATGCCGAGGAGCCGGTGTCTGTGGAGGGGCAATGGGGGGTGAGGAAGCTCCTATCACGGCACGAGCAGTCGTGCTAGGCAGGCCGCGTATGCGGCCTTTCGGCCGATTGACGACCTACGGCGTATCCATCCATCGCTTTAATGCCCCAGTACTCACACCTGTACTAGTGGATGCTGATGGCTATCCGGACTGCTACTCGAACCCGCTAAGCTGTTCATACGAGGCCTGCAAAAACAGTGATTTAAAGATATGTTAGGGCATTAATTAACACAACAAACATTGAGGATAGAAAGACAAAAAATAACAACTTAAGCAAATTGACTTACATCGATCCGCAGGGCAATATCCGAAACATAGTCGTCGGCCCGGTGCCCCTCATCCTTGTCCTTCTTCCGCACGTGCGTCAGATTATACGTCAGAGCTATGACCTCATCCTCCTCCAGATCCGGGTTCTGGACCGCATTCATGTGTCGGACGATGTTGTGTGGCACCGACCCCCCCCCCCCCCGTGTGCGTCGGATCTCTGTTCTGTCTGTTCTCGGCCCCGCTCTTACTCTTGGCGTCCTAGCCTGGATCCATATCCCCCCATACAGTCGGATATATCCGATACGGGGGATATGTCTTCATCTCCGTCATCGGGGCACCCTCAGGCAGCATCTTCTTCGCCCGGTCTTGTGCGTCGTGGAGCCATCGGCGGTATTCTTGCTAATGTAAGCAAAGAAGGCCTGCCACCCCAGTGCCTGCTGATCAGGCGAGTCAAACGTGAACCCCTCCTGTAAGGCATTCAATAACACAAATTAATTTAGAAAACAAACTCTAATTAAACAAATACTATCGCCAAAAAAAATACTTCAACGTACCAGCCACTCCTCCCATAGGGACTCCCTCGCAGCGGCATCCCAGTCCTTCCAGTACAGGCGTGGCTCGAAGAATCGGCCCTTCACAAGAACGCCGATCTTCATCCTCACCTGATTCTCCAGGATCCTGCCAAAGAAGTATATAAATAAATTAATGCTATTCAAATATAAATTAACACCCCAAATGTACAAAAATAAGGCATGATGTGATTTGTTTTACTTACAGGCCCTCCTAGGTGAGCGTAACTCTCTGTTTACGCTGGGGGTCGATGCGTACCCCGCGTGTCGGGCCACGGCCTCGTCGAGATCCTACAAAACAGAGACATTAATACAGTTCAAATATAAATTAGCAAAAATGTACTAAATACCAGTATCAACTATACCTGAGGTAGAACCCACAGAAGAAGGAGAATCAACGCAAGTGTGGGATGAATCTGCGTCAGGCTGGGGTGACGACTGGGGCTGGGGTGATGGCTGGGGCTGGGGCTGGAGTTGGGGCCCCATCTGCTGTACGCGAGCACTCTGTGCCTTATCATCAGTGGGTAATGACGAGGTGGGACCCACTGGGGAGGAAGCAGCTCGGCGTCCAACTCGGCCACGAATAGCCCATATCCTATCCATATCTGACTTTGTATAGAGAAATTGCAAAGACATTAACACATTAAAAATAATAATTTGGCAGAAATCATTACCGGCACTATATATATGAACGGATGTGCAAAAACACATCAATATGAACTAAGTTCTAGAATGTTACTATATTTTTTGGTGATGTTACAACATTACAAGTCAATCATTTTCAGTTTGGGACTCATCATCATCTTCATCACTAGACTCGTCGTCCTCTTCTTCATGGGACTCGTCGTCCTCTTCATCTTCTAATTCATCATCTTCATCAGTAGACTCAGTCACATCATCTCCAACACTTTTCACGTCTTCCGTGTCATCATCTACGACTTCTTCTCCTACATGAAGTGTTGTTGGAAAAGGAAGATCGTCCTCCTCGTTGTTGACCTCAACAGGTAACAAGACAGATGGTTGGTTGGCTTGAAAGGTGTCTAGCTCACTGTCATATGTCACGGGCAATTTTTTGGACTTGATAATTGTATACCAATGAGATTTGGGATTGGCGACATCCTCCACATAAAAGACTTGTACAGCTTGACTAACAAACACAAAGGGCTCGTCTGATGCAATTCTTAAGTTGACGTTGACATCTACAATTCCTGTAGAGCTAACACAGATTCCTCTACTGCATGTGACATCGAACCAGTGAAGAACTCATGCTTAGTCCAAGTGCTGCGGAAAAATCGGCAGCACCTCCCCACATTTCTCCAAGTACACAACATCAATTAAGTGTTCTAACATTCATCTAACCTTGCCTTGCAAGGTTTACGGATGTTAGAACACCAGATCTGTATGCACCCGGAGAAACACATGAGAACGTGTACCAAATATCCACGACATAGAACACAGAGCATGAGTTGAAACATTGTTTTATAAACACGTAGCTTTTCCAAATTATCCAAACTGGACATTCAAAGGCTCATTACAAAGCATACTTTTGTCCAAACTGGACATCCAAAGGCTTACCCCTTGAAGAGGTGCCGAACACCTCTTGAAGAGATGTCCACAAGTATAAAGCCAAAATGTGACATTTTGGTGTCAATGTCTTGGACGCGGTGTCCATGACCTACCGACACCTCATCGACCCATCCAGACACGTGTCGGACACCTCCGAAAACATGTCTGGCACATCTCAGCGGTGTACGAAGACATTGATTTCTTTTTTAATTATCGGACACCCATTGAAGAGGTGTCCACAAGTATAAAGCCAAAATACGACATTTTAGTGTCGGCGTCAATCAGACGCGGTGTCGGTGTCCGTGTCCGTGCTACCTAACAGGTATATCAATCCAATTGGGTCTCATCCTCTGTCAACAATCTCAATTCTCAATTGTCAAATGCTCAATGCAATAAAAATTAATAAAAATCACACATTCAATCCAATTGGGTCCCATCCTCCGTCAACAATCTCAATGTCTCAAATGCTCAATGCACAATTAACAATCTAAAATCATCAATTAATAATCTCAATTCTCAAATGCACAACTAAGAACCTAAAATCATCAAAGACTAACAAATGATGGATGTACTTAGGTTTTATTAGGCTAATTCGGATGTAATTCGAGTAATTAGGATGTACTTAGATTAATTAGTCTTTATTAGGATAATTAGGGTTTATCTAGGCTAATTATGCTTTAATTAGAGTTTAGGATTTAAGGTTAACTGGTTCAAATAGGTTTAATCGGGGCTAATTACGATTAATTGGTACAATTAGGATTAATCATGGCTAATCAGGGTTTATTGGTTCAATTAGGGCTAATTGGTTCAATTAGGTTGAATCGGGGTTCATTATAATTAATTAATTCAGTTAGGGTCAATCGGGTTTAATTGGGGTTAATTCGTTCAATTAAGGTTACTCGGGATTAATTACTGTTAATTGGTTAGATTAGGGATAGTTAGGGTTTGATTAGGGTTAATTGGGAACAAATTAAGGATAATTAAGGTTTTTCGGGCTAATTATGCTTTAATTAGGGTTTAGGGATTAAGGTTAACTGGTTCAAATAGGTTTAATTGGGACTAATTACGGTTAATTGGTTCAATTAGGATTAATCAGGGCTGACTAGGATTTATTGGTTCAATTAGGGTAAATCAAGATTAATTAGGGCTAATTGGTTCAATTAGGTTGAATCATGGTTAATTATAATTAATTGGTTCAGTTAGGGTTAATCGGGTTTAATTAGGATTAATTCGTTCAATTAGGGTTACGCGGGATTAATTACTATTAATTGGTTAGATTAGGGTTAATTTTGTTCAATTAGGGTTACTTGGGAACACATTAGGGATAATTAGGGTTTAATTGTTACAATCACATTACAACAAATTAAATACAATTACATCACAAAAAATTAAATTTAATTACATTACAACAAATTAAATTCAATTACATTATAACAAATCAAATGCAATTACGTTACAACAGATTAAATACAATTACATTATAACAATAGATTCAACACGGATAAATAATTTCTATCATACTATAATTTCTAGCATATTAGAATAGATTCAATATGATAAATAATTTCAAACTAGGAAAAAAAGTGAGTTCGGACAGTGGTAGTGCGAGGCGGATGACGACAGTGGCGCACGGAAGGCAGCGGCAACAGCAGTGGCGGGCGAAAGGCGGCAGAGGGTGGTGGTGCGGCAGAAGGGGAGGAACTGTGGAGATGGTAGTCCGACTGTGAGGTGGCTGTGGAGTGGTGGCACGATTGTGGGATGGCTGTGGCAGTAGTGGGGTAGCTGCGAGGCGTCGAGGTGGCTATGGGGACGGCAGATGTGAGGGGAAAAGGAAGGGCGGTGTGGTGGGTGGCGGGGGCCCGTCGCCGGCGTGGGGGGCTAGTGGGGAGGGCTGGAGGCAGGGGCCTTTCGCCGGCGTGGTTGTGGGGAGGAACGTCGCAGGAGGTGGGTCGCCGTGAGGGGAAATCGTCGGAGGTGAGAATGTCAGTGGGTGGAAACGGTGACAAAGAGAGAAACAATGGACATAGAGAAAAATAGGGGAGAGTGAAAGAAGCATCTGTGTGAATTAAAGAACTTTTAGCGACAGAATTATACCGTCGCTAAAAGTCCGTCGGTAAAATGTTTTTTAACATTTTTACCGGCGAATATTTTTAGAGACGATAGCATTCCGTTGCTTAAATTTTTTTAAAAATTATCAAAAATTATAAATTCCCCAAAAATATTTAGCGATGGGTTATACCGTCATTAAAAGCCCGTTGGCAATGCTTTATCGACGAAAAAATCTGTTGGTAAAAGATGGACTTCTACCGATTGTTAATCTCGTCGCTGAAAGCACCTTTAGCGACGGAATTCCTTCCATCGCTAAAAGTTTGTCGCTAAAGACATCTTTTCTTGTAGTGAATTGGGTTGTTGTAATGAGCAACAAAATTTTGTTAAAAATATTGTCTTGTTGTAATAAAAAAATGTGAATCCTCACTATATTCTTGTTTAAAATGTTGGCTTGGTAAATATGTTCCTCCTCATTGGCTTAATAGTTGTTAAATGAAAGTTATGCAACATCCATAAACCTGTTGCTTCACTTCACACACATTGCCCAATATATACAAATTTAGTACACCATATCAAATTAGTAAACCAAAGTATAAAAATTGAACAACTGCCAAATATTCACATCATCTGTGCACAAAATGTGTATTACACCATATCAATATGTCCAATAGTCTACAAAAGGTGCACCTTATATGTGCATTACAACATGAGAAAAGTACAAACACAATGACATCCAATGTTATTACAACTTCTTCTTCTAATAGTCTACAAAGATGCACCTCATATGTGCATTACAACATATTTACAGGCCAAACCATACACCATATCAACAATTCAAACCACACACCACATCTATAAAATAGGCATCTACTTCCATGGCTTCTTAGCTGCATCTCTACCTCTGCTTCTCAATATTCTTACTTTCCTTGCAGCTGCCTCTACTGCCTTCTTTGTCATGTATCTTCTACCTTGAAAGGTGAATGATGGTGGCCTAATGGAAACCCCTTCAGCTGTTATTCTCGGCTGGACCACTTCTTCTACTATGGTTACATGAACTTGACCTGGCCTGTTACTTGATTGGTTTGGCTGCCAAATAAAGGTAGTCATGGGCAACACTGTGTGTCAGTAGCTGTGAAGCAAAATTGGGTTTAGACATTAAAAGACATACAATTACTTTTTCTTACAGGCTGTTGAGGCACTGGCATGTGCTACTGATTCACTGAAGTGTGTTGTTGAGGCAATGAAGTATGTTGTTCAGTAGCTTGAGGCAATGAAGATTGCTGTTAAGTAGCTTGAGACCTTTTAACCTACATTTAAGTTTTGTTCGAATAGTTAGTGCTAACATCTATGAATTACTACTAAATAAAGTTCTAACGCTTAAAATTCTGTTGTCACTTACCGGGAGGTTTTGGCTTTTGTTTGTCCTTTCGTCTTGCACTCTTTTCCCTTTTCCTTTTCTATGTGAGTCTTGCCTTTGGCTTGACTTGCTGTTGCCCTGCCCCATACCCTTTCCCTTGCTATCTGATGTCTGCCCTATCTTTTCCTTCCCCTTACTTTGTGATGTGCCCACTACATCCTCCCTTAGTATATAGCTTCTCCTGTTATGGCCTATTTTACCACAGTTGCTACATGTTACTGAATTTAATTCTATAAGCAACTTAGTTGCCTTTGACGTGCCCGTACTCTGCTGTTCATCCATTTGCCTCTTCCTTGCCTTCTTTGGCCTGCCTGGCTGAGCCCTATGCAAAGGGGTTGCACATGTGGCAGTCTTATCTCCACCCACATGTCTTGCCCATTAATTGGGTTGATCATCTCTTGGTATGCATGCAAGTATGCTTCTTTTTTGTAGCATGGGTTCACAAAGTTTTCAGGGCATTCACCTCTGTAAAATATACATGCCATTTCATGTGTACATGGAATTCCCCTTAGCTCCCATTTCCTACAACTCATTGCATACAAATCCACAGAGAACCTATTGTTCTGTTGAACTACTTCAAAATTTTCATAAACTGACCATGTAGCTAGGCAGTTTGAGCAATAACATTTAACTTTCTCACGCTTTGTTTGTACTTTGGGACACAACCCCCCATCTCTTACAGCCTTCTTAATCCAATCCCTCTTATCAGATAATTTGTTCATAAGATAAGTCCTAATCATCTCTAGCATTGTCAAAATGGGCTTATCCCTAGCATGAACAATAGCCCCATTGAATGCTTCACACCAATCGTTCATCAGTGCATCACACTTGCACCAAGTGTCAAAATGAGACCTTGACCATTCATTAGGTGGCTTATCATCAAACCACTTGAGGGTTTCTGGATTCAAGTGTTTCATATCACCCATAGCTTTTATGTACATATCTACATATGTTGCCTTAGCAGCAGCCATCAACACATCCTTATAAGCTTTACCTCTGAACTCTGACTGAAATTGTCATACAAATGCTTTAAACAAAACATGTGTTCTGAATTTGGGACAACATCACTTAGTGCTGCAACCAATCCTTTCTGCTTATCTGACATAAAAGTCCATGCACCTTGGTTGTTAATCCCCAAATCTAAGACAAGCA
The DNA here is from genome assembly GCA_033070095.1 of Escallonia herrerae. NCBI lineage: Eukaryota > Viridiplantae > Streptophyta > Magnoliopsida > Escalloniales > Escalloniaceae > Escallonia > Escallonia herrerae. Next base: position 271,544 of record JAVXUP010001086.1, read on the forward strand.
ATTGCAAAAACCAAGTCCAAGTATCCCTATTTTCTATCTCAACCACTGCATATGCAATAGGGTACATTTGTTGGTTTGCATCAACACCCACGCAGCTAAAAGTTAACTTTCATGAGGCCCTTTCACATGACACCCATCTAACCCAACAAAAGGCCTACATCCTGCTAAAAATCCTCTTTTTAATCTTCTAAAGCAAATATAAAGCCTTTGAAACCTTGGTAAATCACCATCTTCAGTCTTCAACTCAATGGTAGACCCAGGATTTGCCCTCATAAGTTCTTCACTGTAGTCTCTAAGCTTACTATAATTTTCAACAGTGGTCCCCTGAAGCAGTCTCAAAGCCCTAGTCTTAGCTCTACACAATGTCCAGGGTGTCACTTGTATTTGTATGCCATCTTTTATCAACTCCCTAAATGCAGACAGTGACATGTCAGGATTGGCTCTAAAATGCTCTACATAGGAACCCAGCATGTGCAAGTTTGCTTTTGTTTTTCCTACCACAAGTATGTTTACCAACAAATGTCTTAACCTGGCATGTCAACTCTCCTTTCATTAGAGCCCCATATATCATCCAGTCACAAGGGGGTCTACAATATACCTAACTCTGTATCTATCACTCCTTTTAAACAAGATATCCTTACCATTTAATATAGCATGTTGCCTAATTGCTTTCTTCAAATCCTCAACTGAGCCAAATTTTATCCCTAGCTTAAAAACTAAATCATCTTTCTCAGACACCTTCACAAACTCATGGTACTTGGGTCTTTTCATCTTGTTTCTTGTTCTCTGTTGTGTCTCATCATCCTCACTGGATAAACTATGTAGCTCATCAGAGTTGCCATAATCTGTTTAGGCTTCTTCACTAGAAGTGATAACATTGCCATCATATAGGTTATCATCATCACTGCCTTCAATCCTCTGCTCACAAAAATTAGAAACTAGTTCATCACTTCCTTCAATACTTTTCTCATCACCACCATCATGTCCATTTTGATCACCATCTTCACCACTGTCTTCTTCCTTAGTAACAGTCACTATCACCTTAACTTCTTCCTCATTCATAGTAGCCCTTCTCACCTCAGCTTCTTCCTCATAAACCTGACCTACTATCACCTCAGGTTCTTCTTCAGTAACTGTAGCAGCCTCTCTCACCTCAGCTTCTCCCTCATGAACCTAACCCATTATCACCTCAGGTTCTTCTTCATTAACTGTAACAGCCTCTCTCACCTCAGCTGCTTCCTCATTAACAGCAGCCTCTCTCATCTTAGCTTATTCCTCATAAACATGACCTACTAACACCTCATTAACTGTAGCAGCCTCTCTTACCTCAGTTGTTTCCTCATAAACATGAGCTACTAACAGCTTATTAACTGTAGCAGCCCCTATCACCTCAGTTCTCCCTCATTAACAATAGTAGCCCCTCTCATCTCAGCTTTTTCCTTATTGTTATCCTCATTCACTTCAGGTTGTTCACCATTAATAGCACCTCTCAACTCATTATCATTCTTATTGACATCAGCTCTCAGCTCATTATCATCCTCATTGACATCACCTCTCAACTCATTATCTTGACCCCTATCTAAATTCTCATGTGTTAAACCCAGGTCGTGATCATCATTCCCATCACTCTCATCATCAGTGTCAGTTATGCTGACTACTTTAGGTTCTGGCTTGGGAACTACATTGAGTGCATTATCTTGGACAACCTCTGGCTGTGGTAGATATCTACATGGGATTAAATGTCTAATATAAACCTGAGCTAATATGTTTTTTGGCAATGTGTAATACATGTCAAAACAGTCTTCATCAGTTGCCATATGCACTAACCCACACTGTATATTCCTCCCAGGAATTTTATAGTTGAAACCTACATGAGGAGCATACCCCAACATCATGCCTAGATTATCCATTTTGAATAATGATAATGTATCAGTACTGATGTAGTCAATGTAATCCACCTTGCCCCCAATGTACAAAACTTTAGGGTATTCTCTAAGTGTGCCCCCACGGTAAAACTTAATAGTAAAATAGGGTGAACCAAGATCTGCACAAACATCACAAGCGCGGCAAAAAAAATCAGTCAAAATCTAATGATATCATGCATTCCCTTTTCAATAAAATTCCTCATCTCTCATGCACATAAAAAGCGTAAACATATATTGATCTCATGGGAATGAACATTTAAATAGCATATTACAATCCTCATATTGAAAGCATACAGAAACCAACTTGTCTAAAACGAGTTCATGCATACAATGATATTGAAGTGGACTACTAAGGCACATGCCGTACTTCGGAGTCTTCCCACCATGTCTGTACTCTGGAGGTATCGATCTTCACTAATTAGGAATGATTCGACCCACAACCATACCGCCGTTCTCCAACCGTCACTAATTTTGGTCTGAAAACCCTAAAATATGGGGGTGACCATCCATATGAAAATTGGTTTGGTCCCTAATTTGAACTTCCATATGGGGACTCCTTTGACACGTATTTACATCTCAGTCATCAGATTGGTTAAGATTATAATTTTGCTGGAAATTATTAAAAATGACCTAAAAAGACAATTTTACCCTTAACAAATAACGGAATAAGTGACTCCCGTTAATAAATTTCACAGATTGCAACGTGTGTCAAACGTTGGGGTCTTGGATGTCGAGTTGTAAAGTTTGGGGTTCTGATTGCAAATCTTTGGAAACGTCAGGGACTACAGTGCAATTAAGCCTAAATTTTAAGATTTTTCTATTCTACCCCAAGAGGGAGAAAGAGAGAGAGAGAGGGAGGGAAAAAGGTGAGCCAGGAAAGAGAAAAATAGGTTGGTAGAGGATTAAATGTGGAGAGAGATATAAAAAAAGTGTAAAAAAGGTAAACATGGAAAGGAACTTTTGAAATCTTTCTTAATTTGAAAATTGATCAATTTTTTGGGACAGCCAAAAAAGAAAATTTGATCAATTACTAGGGAGGAGGGAGTAGTTTGTTTTGGATTTAGCTAGAGATGGTAATCTAAAAAAGTGTATTTGGGCTAATGAAAGGTCAGGGACATCATATGTGCAGTTTGGTGATGTTGTATTTGATACAACTTACATGACTAATATATTTAGGATGCCATTTTTTCTATTTATTGGAGTAAATCACCAGAGGCAACATTTACGTGGTTATTTGAGCATTTTTTGCATTGCATCTCTAACAAGCCACTGACTGCAATCATCAGTGACCAAGAGGGAGCTATGGAAAATGCAATTGCAAAAGTTTTTGCACGTACTCAGAATCATTTTTGTGCATGGCAAATCAAGAAGTACGTTATGGAGCATCCACAACCCCTGCGATCTCGTTTCAATGACTTTCATGAATCCTACTGTACTCTAATTGGACCAAAAGAGATTATTGAAGAGTTTGAGGCCAGGTGGGTGGTTTTGAATGAGAAGTATTACTTAAAGGGAAAATTTTGGATCCAAAACATGTACAACTTACGTGCACATTAGGCCAAGTCATTATTCAAAGATACCTTTTTTGTTGGCGTGCCACAAGTGGACAAAGCGAAAGCATACATTCATTTTTTGACGGGTAAGTGAATTCTAGTATCACGTTGATGAGTTTGTTTTATAATATGATAAAATGGTTTATAGTAGAAGGCATGGCGAGGAAGATGGGGATTTTAAGACCATGAATTCAAAAGCAATCTTATCCTCTAATCATCCGATTGAAGCCAAAGTTGGAGATTGCTATACTCAGAGTTTGTTAGAGATCTTTAAGAAAAATGTTGGTTGTTCGCGTATAACATTGAGTAAGGAACCTAACTTTACAAAATTCAAGGTGGGTTTGATAACTATGGACAAGAGAAAATGGCGAACAGTTTACTATGATTCATAGAAAGATTTTAGGGCTAGTTGTTCATGTGCTAAGTTTCAGACGACGGGTATATTGTGCAAGCATATCTGTATATTTTAAAGAAAAAGAAAATGAGTAATCTTCATGAGTATTAGATTCTACCTAAGTGGACAATTCATGATCAGTACAAGATGGGAGTTGTTCGCAATACAATGGACGAGATCAGTAGACATTCAACTAAGAAGGGATCGAGTCAGCCTTTTAACTTTGTGGTCAATTCGAGCAAGTTTTCAAAAGTAATAAAAAAATGGAATAAATTCTCCTTAAAGAATGAGTGAGATTGATCTATGGCTTACTAGCTTCTGGAAAAAGCAAGTTGCAAGAAAGAACGAAGATAGACTTGTTGGTGGAAAAATGGTTAGTCAAGTTGGTTGAAGTATAACAGGTGTCCAACGGTTGCTACTGGGTTGAAGTCTTCTATTGAATTGGCAAAAGAAGTAAAGAAACAAAGAACTTGTGCGTATTGTCATGGGAAAACAATTTAACACCAACACCAATGATAACAATCTCCTTGTGGTCATCATAAGTTCACCAAGATCAAGCAGCATTACCACCTTACTACTTTTCTCTCAAAGTTACAATTCCATGTTGTAATCAAACTTTATGCAGCATATAGCATTTTTCCGTGTATATATGCCTGCACATAATTTACTTGCATGAATTTCATTTGCAATGAAAATATATGCAGAAAATATTCAAGAGTCTTATCTTGATTCGGCTTAATTGGATACAAAATGATTTTTCTTGTGCAAAACCAGCGTATAATTTCACCTAGCTTGCCTCTCCCGTGACTTTCCTGGCCAACCAACCCAGATCTGTAATTCCTATCTGCGAACCAAACCGAAGATCCATTCCTTTTCATGCGAACTAGCGGTTTATACATCTCTCTGCTAGCTATGCTTCTTGATATGGGAGGAATTGTGTGTAATGCCCCAGATTTATTTTCGGTGCGTTAATACCAAATACACAGAGATCAGATAAAATCCTATAATTATCATAGGACTCCAAAATGGTAATTCAGAGCATTCACTCATATTCCCAAAGTAAAGCAATATCTGACATCGGGCCTAAAGTTTTTATACATCCAAAATTTCTCCAACACAGAGTTTCAATACGAAACCTAAGTAACCCTAATTTATCTTAGTTGTTACACTTAAATGTCAATACTAACTCTGAAATAAGGTAGCTAACTCTTGGTCACACAGCTAGCCCTTCAAATCTGAAATCCCACCTACTAATCATAAGGGAATGAACCAAATGCCTAGTAAGGTCGCTCAAAGGACCGATCAAACAAAACAAAAATATCTGAGAAACAAAATTTCGGAAGCACAAAATGTTTCAACGGAACAGATATTCAAACTAGATTTCAAATATCAAACTATATCTGAAAACGAAGATAGACGCAAAATTTTTCAACGAACTGATAATCAAACCAGTTTTCGAATGTCAAAACATATCTGAATAACAAATTTTCAAAGGCGTGTCAACTGAACAGAGGTCAGACCAAATATCAAATGCCAAAATATATCTTAGTACAGAGACAGACAGTAGAGAGGTCAGACCAAATATCAAATGCTAGAATATATCTCAGTACGAAAATAGACATTAGAGAGGTCAGACCAAATATCAAAGGCCAAAAATATATCTGAGTACGAAAACAGACACTAGAGAGGTCAAACCAAATATCAAATGCCAAAGTATATCTGAGTACGGAGACAGACACGAGAGAGGTCAGACCAAATATCAAATGCCAAAATATATTTGAGTACGGAAATATACACTAGATAGTTATTCAGAAAGTGGTCACATACGTCATTCCTGACATATGAGTCCGGTTCAGAAGATGGTCACATACGTCATTTCTGACATATGAGGCCGGTTCAGAAAGTAAGATCGTGATCTCTAGCTCAACTCCCCTGAGCTAGCCCACGTTTCAATCCACGGTGGTAAGTCAGAAATAAGTCACATACACTGTGACATGGCTCATAAAGTCACCAAAAATAAAATCTCAAAATAACCGTTATCAAATATCGGACATTTCAAACCATATTCAAAGGTTTCAGAATAACATTATCAAATTACCGACTTGTCGAACAATAAGTAGAGTTTATGAAATAATGACAATCATAAATCACTGAAACGAGCGATATCAGTATGTCAAATTCTGAGGTCAAACAAATTCGACGGAATTTGATTTTCAAAAATCATAGAATTGACGACAAGTCATTCTTAACAAAGTTCAAAACAAAAAGGAGAGGAAGAATCACTTATCTCCATTTGAAGAAGTTCGGATTTCAAAAGAATCTAAAGACTTACATGAGCGATTGGTCCATCGCTGATTTGAACTTCGAATATTAAACTCTTACCTTAATCAAGCCTTTAAGAATGCAAATCCTTAAGCATCACTTTAGAACTCATGAGCTTCCCAAGCTTTTGTCTTTTCTCTCTTTCTCCCTCGCTCTAGGGCGCAAAGGAGAAGAAAAGAAACAGAGAACCCCCAAAAGGCTAGAAATGATATAAGAGGACTATTTATAGGAGATAATTTTTTTTTTTTAAGTTTCTAGTCGACCGAAAATAGCTTTCAGTCGACCGAATCCTACAGAGGTGAAAAATGGTTCAAAATGTTTTTTTTTTCAATTTGAGAGAAAAAGGAGTTTTAGTTCAACTAAAAACATTTTAGTCGAATGAAAACTCATTTGAGTCGAATTAAATTTTTTTTAGTCGACTGAAACTCTTTTAGTCAATCAAAAACTTCAGTAACCCATTCTACGAAATTTAAATGCTTTTCGGTCGAAGCAAAACTCAATTTTAGTCGGCTAAATACTTTTTAGTCAATTGAAAACTTTAGAAACTCCAAAACACCAGTTCCCTTCATTTTGATTCGAACGAAACCACTTTCATTCGACCGAAAATTTCAGAAACAAATCCCAATCTATGTCCTTAATTTTATCAAAAGACCACAAACTTATTTATTCAAAAATAATAATTTTACATAAGAAAAAAAAATTCGGGGTGTTACATTCTCCCCTCCTTAAAAAAATTATGTCCTCGGAATTTAAAACGTTATTTAATTATCAAAAGTAGCTTTTTACCTTCCAATACGAGTCAAAACATTACTCATACTATTTACTGAAATTCTAACTACATAGATGGCTTAGCTAGCCTGCGAAATTGACTGAGTTAAAATTACGGCATTCAAAATTTCAACAATTGAAACCAATGTCCAATACATAACCCTTCCAATGCACTACTCTGATAATATACCAAATCATATACTTTACACAACTTGGATAACACGCTTAATTTCAAGCCGGAGGTGTACCAAGTACTAAGAAATTTCTCATCCCATATGACGTGTTTTACGAAATTCAAACTTAAGTTTCTAACCTTCATTGTCATCACTACCCCAAAATGTATTCAGATTGCTCTCAAAATATCTATACTTGGGTAACAAAACGAAACACGCTGAATTAAGTTACTCCAATCATCTGAAACCAATACAATACCGACAGGCTCACGTTATACCATTATGATGACAAATCAAACCATAGCCTTGGTACAATACCCAACATTGACACAGTTAACTTCAATCGTACACCAAAAGTAGTAACCAATCTTCACACTAATCACAAAGGACTTATACTCTATAGTCTTCAAATAAAAATTTTAGGCCCGTACAAAATCATAATAGAGCCATTTAAATACGTCCTTAAAAACATTCCACTGACAACTGAAAGTAACTCATAACCAAAGTTGCTAAACTCTTTGTACGCCTTCCGTCCAAAGCTTCATCAACATTGTTAGACTTTCAAACATGATTATCCATGATCAAATCACCAACGTCGAATTTTCAAAGATTCTCCAAAAACATTTGTTGCTTCAAACACACAGTTTCTTAAGGTAACATCAAGCTCGACTTCTTGCCCATACTTTTCAACTACAAAAGATCACAAACTCAAAATCTAAGGCTTAACTAAATTAAAACCACAAAATTTCTAAGAAATTCAATAACCTAACCATGAGATCACCTAATGATCAATATTTCCCCCATCTAATTTTTGTCTGACACCAAAACCCTCAGATAACCTTTGAAGAATAATACTTCGACTTATCCAAACTAGATAACCAACATTAACAAGCATTTACATGTCTTACCAAAAGACCACCACACTTCCGTAGTGTACTCTGATGCCTCAAAACAAAACCGGTCCAAACTATTATCAAATTTATCATAGAGAAAAACATATTGTTCTTAATTTCAAGTACACCACGCATCCACCAAAGTTTAAGCCTTTAATACCACATTATTTATATCTATCAGTCACAGCCTTTACAGATAACTTCAAATTTTCAGAGTTATTCGTCCGAAGATCATGGTCATCCTCTTTTCTAAAGCAATCCATCTTGGCATTATTAGAAGTCAATCAGTCCAGTCCAAACCCCCCCCCCCCCCCCCAAAAAAAAAAATAACCTCAAAGTGTTTCATAGCCAGAAAAATTTTGCCGACTCTTAACTATCCGAAATCAATATTGATGGGGCAAGAATTATACACCATAAGATCACCACAGGGTTCCATAAAGGTATCCACATACGGAAACGTTTCAAATTTCTAGGTTCAAAACTTATATGCTCGCAAAAGGATATCAAAACAACTGAGTAAAAGGGGGGCATTATGATCTAGTAATGCCAAATCTTACTTTCAAATTTTGCACGAAGTCTCTGTCACCATATCAATTATTTTCTGGGATCACAACCTTTTTCCATACACTATCTGATAGAGCTACTCATAAACATCCAATGATCATGGTCCTATCCTTCAATTATTCCCCTTGATTAATACGAAAAATATCTGAATTTCAAAGACAACTAACATTCATTCTACGATTGCGTACTCATCCCAAATCCAAGGTTTATAGTCAAATCTCAATCTTATAATCTAATAGGAAACAAATTCCCTAAACTTATTCTACCTTTTCAAGGTTTAATCCCAATCACATATATCTTAGGCTTAGGAGTCTACAGAATCTCAAACCTAAGCTCTGATACCATCTGTAATGCCCCGAATTTATTTTTGGTGCGTTAATACCAAATACACAGAGATCAGATAAAATCCTATAATTATCATAGGACTCCAAAATGCTAATTCAGAACATTTACTAACATTTCCAACATACAACAATATCTGACATTGGGCCCAAACTTTTTATACAATCCAAAATTTCTCCAACATAGATTTTCAATACGAAACTTAAGTAGCACTGACTTATCTTAGTTGTTAAACTTAAATGTCAATACTAACTCTGAAATAAGGCAGCTAACTCTTGGTCACATAGCTAGCCCTTCGAATCCAAAATCTCACCGACTAATCACCTGAAAGGAAAAATCATAAGGGAATGAACCAAATGCCCAGTAAGGTCGCTCAAAGGACCAATCAAACAAAACAAAAATATCTGAGAAACGAACTTTTGGAAGCACAAAATGTTTCAACGGAACATATATTCAAACTAGATTTCAAATATCAAACTATATCTGAATACAAAGACAGACGCAAAAGTTTTTAATGGAACTGATAATCAAACCAGATTTCGAATGTCAAAACATATCTGAATAACAAAATTTCAAAGGCACACCAGTTTCATTTGAACATAGATCAAAACAAATATCAAACGCCAAAGTATATCTGAGCATGGAGATAGACACCAGAGAGGTCAGACTAAATATTAAATGCCAAAATATATCTGAGTACGAAGACAGACAGTAGCGAGGTCAGACCAAATATCAAATGCCAGAATATATCTGAGTACGGAAATAGACGCTAGAGAGGTCAGACCAAATATCAAATGCCAAAATATATCTGAGTATAGAAATAGACAATAAAGAGGTCAGACCAAATATCAAATGCCAAAGTATATCTAAGTACGGAGACAAACACTAGAGAGGTCAGACCAAATATCAAATGTCAAAATATATATCTAAGTACGGAGATAGACACTAGAGAGGTCAGACCAAATATCAAATGCCCAAATATATCTGAGTACAAAAATAGACACTAGAGAGCCATTCAGAAGGTGGTCACATACGTCATTCCTGACATATGAGGCCGGTTCAGAAACTGGTCACTTACTTCATTCCTGACATATGAGGCCAGTTCAGAAAGTAAGATCGCGATCTCTAGCTCAACTCTCCTGAGCTAGCCCACGTTTCAATCCAAGTGGGTAAGTCAGAAATAAGTCACATACACTTTGACATGGCTCATAAAGTCACCAAAAACAAAATCTCAAAATAACCGTTATCAAATATCGGACATTTCAAACCATATTCAAAGGTTTCATAATAACATTATCAAATTACGGACTTGTAAACCAATAAGTAGAGTTTACAAAATAATGACAATCATAAATCACCGAAACGAGCGATATCAATATGTCAAATTCCGATGTCAAACAAATTCGACGGAATTTGATTTTCACAAATTATAGAATTGACAACAAGTCATTCTTAACAAAGTTCAAAACAAAAGGAAGAGGAAGAATCACTTATCTCCATTTGAAGAAGTTCATATTTCAAAAGAATCTAAAGACCTATATGAGCGATTGGTCCATCGCTGATTTGAACTTTGAAGATTAAACCCTTACCTTAATCAGGCCTTTAAGAATGCAAATCCTCAAGCATCACTTTAGAACTCAAGAGCTTCCCAAGCTTTCTCTTTTCTCTCTTTCTCTCTCGCTGTAGTGCGCAAAGGAGAGGAAAAGAAACAGAGAGCCCCCAAAAGTCTAGAAATGAAATAAGATGACTATATAAAGGAGAAAATTTTTTTTTAAAGTTTATATTCGACCGAATTAGTTTTCGGTCGACCGAAAATAGCTTTCAGTCAACCAAATGCTACAAAGGTGAAAAATGATTCAATTTGTTTTTTCAATTTGACAGAAAAATGAGTTTTAATTCGACTAAAAACATTTTAGTCAAATGAAAACTCATTTGAGTCGACTAAAAACTTTTTGAGTCTGCCAAAAACTCATTTCAGTCAACCAAATTAGATTTTTTAATCAACTGAAACTCTTTTAGTCGACCAAAAACTTCAGTAACCCATGCTACGAAATTTAAATGCTTTTCGGTCGAAGTAAAACTCATTTTTAGTTGGCTAAATACTTTTTGGTCGACTGAAAACTTCAGAAACTCCAAAACACCATTTTTCTCATTTTGATTTGAACAAAACCACTTTCATTCAACTGAAAATTTCAAAAACAAATCCCAATCCATGTCCTTAATTTTAACAAAAGACCACGAACTTATTTATTCAAAAATAATAATTTCACATAAGAAAAAGAAATTTTTGGGGTGTTACATTGGTTAAAGCACTACGCGTAAACCAAATAATTTAAAGGGTGTCATTTTTCTATTTATACATTGAGGCATTCCTAATACGTTCCAAGTAAATTACAAACTAACTATTACCGGCTATCCTTAGACATCAATCAATCTTAACCACACAGTCATGAATAATCCACTGTAGCCTAAATAATTCAGGCATCATTTTTCATCTTGTTAAAAAGCATGATAGGAAACTCAACCAAGCCTTTGTGTATAAATTTTTTTTTAGCTCTACCTAATTTGAAGGAATTTTCCTGTTACCTCTCATATAGAGACAACTAATGGTCACCAAATGTTTCTAGTGATATTTATTGAGTGATGTTAAAAATATACTCCTATGAATTGTTACTGGAATTGGAAGTGCTGGCAGAAAAACTACTCGAGATATTTAGTGACTGTCAATTATCACTATATACGAAATTGAAGGAATATTCTTAAAATCCGTGCATATATGAAGGAAAATTTATCCGGATAGTAAATGTAACAGATATGCCATTGATTGGTAGAGCTAAAAGGATTTTTAAACATCATTTACATTTAAACGCAATATAAGTGTAGGCC